>JACXGI010006671.1:0-40941 GCA_016801175.1 Esox masquinongy
CCCTCCCTCCCCATTCGCAGGACGTGCGTGTCAGACTGCCCCTCCGGTTTTTTCCGTGACGACAGGAAACGTTGTAAGAAGTGTTCGTCTCTTTGTGAGACTTGTGTTGGCAGCCGTAGTGACCAGTGCTCCACCTGCAGGGCTGGCTTCCATCTGAATGAGGACACCAACACCTGTGTGGCTGGCTGTGTGGACGGCTTCTATCTGGACCACGGCAAGTCAACATGCACTCAGACGAGGAAAACATACTAACGTGGGCCTCAGTATCTGAAGTACTGCCGGTTCCCTTTCAGTCGGTCACTTGGTGCGACGTGTTACAGGGTACATGCCTCCTCAAGCACGCACCTCCTAAATACTGTTTTCCTGGCCAGAAGGTATCAAGTCGGTACGGAAGCCCTGCTTTGTTGCTGGTATAACTCTGGCTCGAACGTTCCGGATAAGAAATGTGCTCTTACAGCAATGGTTCCGTTGCTTGAGGACCTTTTAGCGGCTGCGCTAAAAATTTGTACTGTTGGTTGGTATCCAAGGTCCGAAGGGGGGAAAATGTTGCCTTAGAGGACGATCTTGATGAGATTTCTCTCAAATACTTTGGGTGAACATGTTGTAATCCCTTAATGAATACAGAATGACTTGTTTGGCTGGCTCCAGTCCAGTTCCGTTTGAGGGCTGTAGTACACTTTCGCAACTGCCTCCATCTACTAGGATGATGGCTTCAAAGATTGCCATGATTCCCTTAGGGCTAGTGTATGACCGGGTTCAGCTCTGGGTGTTATCTACGTGTCTGAACCCATCTTGTCACCTTCAGAAGCTTTGGGTTTTCCAATCACGCCTCGGGGCACTAGCCCGTAGAGGAACCCGCAATTTGTCTTGCGGGGAGCTCCAATTGGCAGAGTCTGATCACATGTTCTTGTTGATGGGAGACCAGAGTGCCCCCCCAGGCATGGATGCAGTTATGCACCAGTAGCGATAGACCCTCTACATTTCCCCCCCAACTGATCTGATCCTACCTTCACTGGACGGAGAACTGCTGGAGGGGCTCTCATTGGTCTTGTCATTGGCCCAAGAAACCTTGGTTTCCAGATGCCTGTCGAGGTTCTTCCCTACAGAGCTTAATTTGCCGACATTTAGACATTCTTTCTGGAGTCCCTGGAGCTGGTCCAGCCAGTGAAGATTTCACCGCTCCAGTGTTTTTTTTTTGTGGGGGCGACCAGACTCCTTTGCATCACACCTGCCCTTAGCCTCAAGCCAGCGTTCTCCATGTGTTTTCAGCACACTCCTCCTGCAATGCATTGGCAGCTGGAAACGCCAAAGGGACCTTGCTCTCTTGTGCTGTTTTCCATAAATATGCCATTTTGGGAGGTCCTATCGCGTCACCCATCCTGGCACGCAGTGCCGGTTTAAGCAGGAGCGGATGGGTTTGCGGGCTGCGTATTCTGCGTTGCCCCTGGAGACGGCTGCCATACTCAGGCACTCCTTTGGGTAGGCTGCCCTAGGCTTCTGCGTTCAGTGTTCCAGCTTAGGGCATTATAGGGTTCCCCGTAGTATGTCGTACCTAATGACCGGCTGAAAAGTAGTTCATGGTCAAAGGTGGGGCTGAAGAAGGACCCCTTCGAGGGTAATGGTTGGGGTCGGCCCCTGTGTGAATGGACGTCTTCCTTTGTCTTCCAGATTCCAACATGTGTAGGAGATGCAGCGAGAACTGCAAGAAGTGCACCGCGTCTAATATCTGCTCAGAATGCCTGCCAGGGATGAGGTAAGCCAATCCGAGACAAGCCTAACACACTGAAACCATCACCTCCAGCTTTCTCCCCCTCTTCCCCAAATCCTTGTCCTCACACACCTCCGGCCTGTAATATTAGTTTAATCACCAAATGGTCATGTCAGCTATTTTGACGTCTCTATGGGGTCTTTATTACCACCACTACAATTGCCCTAACAGTGGCCGTTCCAAAGCATTTTTGTTGAGAACTAAACAATTTGAACCATTTCAAAACATTGTGGTTTCGAGCCCAGTCTGACTTACTCCTGCTGTCAGTGCTAGATGTAATTCATGTGTGCTATAATCTTTTTGAACGCCTGCAAGACCAGACAGACACTCCTGTTCACCATTAATGGGAAAGAGAGAGGACAAAACCCAAAATCCTTTCTGGGAAACAGAGAAAATATGATTCAGTCCAGCTGTTTTTCAGTTCTGTTCACCACTGAAACCTGTCCTCACAGCAACTTTTCAGAATGAAGTTCAGAATCTTTAGTTCTCTTCTCGGACATACTTTGGTGTAACACTTATTTTTGGAAAGTCAATCTCTACAATGCTATATAGTCTATATACAGACCATCACTAACATTTTAATTAACTATCTACTAACCTTAAACCTTTCCGTAACCTTTAACCTTACACTTACTGTGAACCTCACCTTAGCAAGCATTTACTTAGTTTTTTGTTTATTTTCTAGATACACTATTTTTCCAAACCCCTTTTTTGGGATGGCTGGCCATTCCACTTATTTTTAAAAACCCGGTCCCTGAGGAGGGATTTGAAAACTCTTGGACTAATGTTTAGTCTATGATAATTAATTGATGTTGTGAGAGATTAATGTATGAAAGAGACAGACCAGTTGCCGGTGAGGTTAGGTACTAATGTGTGACGGTATTATTCAGTATGCTGCTTTCTCCAGTCTTCAGGGGAACAAATGTCAAATGACCTGTAACCCTGGGACCTACTATAACGGCCATCGGCGAGCCTGTGAGCTGTGTCACCGAGCATGTGCCACCTGTGCAGGTAACGCCCCCCCTCACAAAGTCAATAGTCAGGCGAAAACCGCTTTCCCAGAGCGCACTGCTCACGTCTCCCCGTCGGCAGGCACGGGGATGGAGGCGTGTAACAAGTGTGCGGAGGGCTACTTCATGGAGGAGTGGCGCTGCGTGTCCACGTGCAGCGTCGGGTACTTCCTGGCCGAGCAGGCGTCAGAGAACGGCGACGTCACTAAGTCCTGCAGGAAGTGAGTCTGCCGAGAACACACTAACTACAGACCTTCCTCGTGTTTTCTTTTTGTTTCACACCAGCCCTCTAAAACCTGCCCTGTTTATAATGTGAAAGCGCCTCAAGCCGGCCTCTAATCTTCAAAAGGTTTCCAACGTCTGTCCTACATCCAAGGTCCCCGTAACCTTCCATTTCCTTCCTTGATCCTCTGTCGCTGCTAACTATCTGATCTGAAAGACCAGCCGGCAGCCTTCGAGTCCGATGGACCCACATCATAAATTTAGGGATTTGGACAAGCTGGCTTTGTGTGAAGTGCGCCATCTATTCTAGTGTATGACTGAAACTTGTCCGTCTTTCCCCCTCCCCAGGTGTGACCAGAGCTGCTATGCCTGTGTCGGGCCCGGCGAGAGCAACTGCAGCACCTGTGTGAGTGGCTACAACCTGGAGGTGGGAGTGTGTGTGGTCAGCACCATCTGCAAAGATGGTGAGTACAGGAAAGCCATCAAAATGTATTACATTGTGGACTCTTCATTTCAGGAGCTTGTACTGCCAGTGGCTGCTGAATGCACAGGTCAATGCCATGGTAGACCTTCTCAGTGGTCTCTCACACTTTGCCACTCACTTTTTTGCTAACTCTCTCTAGCTCGCACTTTCTCTCTCACTCACTCATACCCTTTCTACCCTTTCTATCTGTCTCATTGTCTCCATCCTTCACGTTCTCTCAACATTTTCTCTTGCCGTCACATATTCTGTCAACTCTTTCATCTATCACATTCTCTTCAACACATTCACTTAGAATTCTCTCCTTCCGTCACATCCTCTGAACATTTTTTATTTATTTTCCCTCCTTCATCTCTTGCTCTTTTTGTTGTGATCATTGCTCATATACACGGTTATCAAACATTTCTGTTGACATCTTGTCTAAATTCGGTGTGTTTATACAATACTGTTTGTGAGTTGTGACCAAGAGTTGGAAAGAGAGCCCATGTCTTTCTTTGCTATTATTGGTTGTTTGTTTTGTCTTCATGAATTTATTGGTGTAAAAAAACTTCACCTGTAGTTGTGCCCTTGAGCAAGGCACCTGCTCCTCTATGTTGCTCTGGATAAAAGCATCTGCTAATTTCTAAAATTTTAAATGTTCTGGAATATGTACTATATAAACTGGCTTTATGACAAATGTGCCCTCTGTTCAACTCTATGGTCTTTCTTGTGTGTTCTGATTGTTTTCAAATGTCATCCCCAATCTGTCTATGACCCACTGAAACGAAGATGTGTTGTGTTGATTAACTACATATAAATCACTTCAGTTTGTAGCCAAATCAACACTCTCTAAATTTGTTAGTGCCCCAGAAGTGTTAAATTAAATTGGGACAAAAAGTTTAAGGTTGGGACAGACTGGCGATTGACTTATTTTAGCAGTCATCTCTGATGAAAAAATGACTTAGTGTTGTGATTTTGAAAGAGTTATTATTTAAAATTGATTGATGTTTTTTCTCTCTTTCCCAAAATATCTGTTTTCCTTTCCGACATGGATCCAATCATTCCTGCTGGACGACAATCTTTTCCCTACGATGAACCTCAAACCTCTGATGGATTATAACCAAACTCTTTCTGTCACCTGACCTCTCTCCTGACCAATCATCTGGTTCTGCCTCTCCTGACCAATCATCTGGCTCTGCCTGTCATGACCAATCCCACTGCTATGCCTGTTGTCTTTTCCTTATTTCTTCTTTCCTGGTCTATGGAAAGCAAATGAAGAATCCTGGGCGGAAGGCAGTTTCTGCGTGCTTGTAAAAAAGAACAATCTGTGCCAGAGGAAAGTGCTGCAGCAACTGTGCTGCAGAACATGTTCGCTAAAAGGGTGACGGGACATCCCTCCAGGGGACATGGGGGGCAGGCAGCCGCGGCGGGGGGCACCCCTCTACCTCAGCCCACTCACTCAGTCACATAATTTATAAGAAATTCTGTGCCTCTAAAGAGACTGTGTCAGAGGTGCGATGACAGAACTACAACAAACCTACCTTTTTTTCAGTACTGGGACATTTGGTCAGGGCGACAGTAGCAACTGGAATTTACAAAAAAAACAAAACAAATATTGTGTCGGTATTTTGTGACCAAAGCATCGATGCCAAAATAATTGTACCTTTTTGCAGTGTGGGATGTGTAGAGAGCGGGACGGGACGGAGCCCGTGAGTTTGGGTTTACTGGTGTGTTTGCTCCTCCCCAGGAGTGATGACGCGTGGGTGACAACTGATGAACGTACCAACGCCCGGCTGTGTGTCTGGAAATAAACGTAAAAGCTCGCTCAATAATGTGAAAACCGCCTGGGTTGAGGACGCACGCGCGCACGCACGCACATACACGCGAGGACACATGCGCACACCCACACATGCACGTGCAATCATGTACACAACATGGCAGGATTGTGCAAACACTTGAATTGACAGGTGCGACGACCATGTCCCCTTTCTGCCCATAGCCGTCGAATGCCACAGGGACTCCTGGCTGCTTGATCTCAGTATGCCCCGAGAATCAAAGAGAGGCTGCCAAACGGTGTCAGCTGTGTTTTAGGCAGTGAACATGGTAGCTTAACATGGATAGAAACCCAGCCAGCCTCAAACTCGCCTCCTCGCGTACTCGCGTGCTAATTGAGGGGGAGGGAGAGAACAGTTTACCGTTACGCTTGACTCTTAAACACAAATCATTCCACGAAACGGTTGGGGTCAAAGTGTTATTGAAGGCAGTCAATTAAGGAAGGGATTTACGATTTAAAATGAATGGCTTCTCCGTTACATTGCAATTGCCGTTTACTTCCTGGACTGACAGCATCTCATTTGAATTGACCTCTATCCTGTTACACACGCACAAATATGAGACCTGTTTATTAAAGACCACATTAAATAAATCCAGGTTGTGTTTATTAGGCAGAAAACAACAGAAAACTGAGCCAGGGATGACTACATAGTCTCATCATTTCTGTTTTCTGTTACTACAGGACGGTTTCACAGACTCCAATTAAGCCTAGTACTCGACTAAAAAAAATCAAGGTCAACGATCTCCATTGAGCTATGTTTTTATTTGTTTTTGTCCCAGGACTAGGTTTAATCTTCGTCTGTGAAACCGGCCCAAAATGTTTTGAAGACCCATATCTTACTGCTAAATAAGAGCCATCTTACAAAAACCGCAGCATTATAAGGGCTTTTCCACCACATGGCATTCGAACAGAGGTGGTACTGTGTCTTTTTGATCATCAAACAGTTTTGATATGGTAGACGTTTTCGATGGACTTCATTTAGATGTTATTCTATCCCTGCTAGCTGCCACGCGTTACAGACGTGCCAGTGACACTATAGCCAACGGCATGCATTTCATAAGGAAGGTGCTCATGAGGCACCAGATGGAAGAAACAGACTGTATTATGTATTAATGTGTTCAAATTATTTCCGTTGCGTGTGCCCCGGTGAACAAGACCCCGATGGGAAACACCTCCGAGAGACTCCATGACAATGTAGGTGCTACAAAATGGGGTCACAGTCTGTCTCTCTGTTTAACATGGCTATGGGAGTCAACTTTGTAGTTGTTGGAAAACATGCTCATAAAACCCATTATAGAATGAATACTGACTGGGTTTTGCGTGCCATTGATTCTCAGTGTGTGGGTTTATACCGTTGAACAATGACAGTGTTCCTGTAGTTGTGTCGTACTGTTGTTTTTGGTTTAATTGAAATAAAGATTGATTGATCCCATTGGTTAACAGAAACTGTTTCTTGGTCATTGTTGAAGATGGCTTAGATTTGATAGTGTCAGAGTAGTTGGTTTACCACTTCTTGTCAGACACCCTCTATGTTTTATTGTAAACCAGTGTCAATGTTCTGTATATTAATGTCATTAGTCCAAGGTGTAGTCTGACCTTTTTTTTTTTTACTTTGTTGTTTTTATTAAAAGGTTTTATCTGTTCATCTTTTCCAATTTTTTTCTGATGGACTATTTCAGCAATTGTGAATGTAATCCTTTTTGCACGCTGTTAATTTGGGTAGTGTTTGTTAGGCAGAAATGCATGGGCTAGCTGGACTTATGCACTTTGTTTTCCATTGCATGAAATTATAAAACGTCTTCTGTTCTGAGCCCTACTGAGCACAACACTGGTTACATGATAAACCTCCCAGTCTATTTTTCAACCAATATTATGTTCCCTGTAGGTTTTTACTTCAACAAGTTACCTGGAGTGTGTAATATTAAAGTAGTATGTCATTTAGCACAATGGTTCTCAGCTGGTGGATAGCAAACAGATATTTTTCATAAATAGTAATCTAAGGTACTCCAGTCTGAATTTAACTACTACAGTAATATGAAGTAGAAAGTGTAACAAGTGTAGAAATGATCATTTATGTATATTTTTAAAGTACCAGGTGTTTTTTTTTTTAAATCATAATATACATTTTAGTAAATAATTGAAGGTGCACAACAGTGGCCTATTAGACCTGTGTTAGAAGTTTTCTAAAATTCTCAAAATGAAGAAAAAAAATGTTGGTTCTTGTTGTTGAGAGGAAGAGTAATTTAAACAGACAATCTTACCCATTGAGAGATGTGTCTCAGCTGTTGAGGGTGGACATTTGTCCTCTTGAAGTTTGACAGTTCCATAAAAACTATGTTGAATTTCAGACATGATCCAACATTATCAAATAACTAATTCTTTGTCTCAGTAAGCTAGCTATATAAATACATTATCAAAATCACAGCCTCGGATTGCAGTAGAAATATAAAATATGGTATTATGGATAGCCTGCAATAAAGCGTTTGAGTAGTGTATTTGCATGTCCCAGGTTGGTCTCTTGCTTGTTAAGTTAGTGTTTAAAAACATTAATCTCGAGGCAACTAAAATGCAGTCATGTTGCACAATTTCACCTTTATAGAGATATTATTTATTTACAATAACAAAAAAAAATTTAATCAACTAATTATCCACTGGATTGTTTATAATTGGATAGCAGAAAAGTGGAAGTGTGAAAACAAATTTGCTCCCCCTATTTTATTAGCTCTATAACAATGCAATTAAGTGTCACAGTCTGTCAGTTGCAACTCTGGGGGGAAAAAATGGCATGTGCTTATGATTAAAAAATGTTCCATGCTGGGGTTTCATAGCATTCAGAATGACACCCAGCCTTGAAACAAAATATAGGCTGAAAATAATTATCTAAGGAAAAGATACTTCATTATCACAGAAAAATCTGAAGTGGGACAGTTGCTTTTACCACTTCAAGGCTAAATATATCATATTCTGACTAGATTTATGATCAACTGATTCAAATCAGTACAACATCTTTGTTGTGCTCTGACCGTCATCTTTCAGGATTTCTACTGGTGTGGGGTTTTAGGAACATTGTAGTGAGTGTGTTATCAGGTAAAATGTCCAAAACTAAACAAAAATGGCTTCTTAGCAACGTGAAATTTCTCAATCAAGAATTGTTTTAGAACTTTGAGAGTGATGGAGGAAAAGCTTGCTTTCTATTAACTCATACTGCCTGGTAATGCCAAATCTAAACACCTGAATGTGCAGAAATTCCAATCTTTCTGTTTTCAACATGGTTTTAGGGTATTATCATTATTTTTATATTTCAAGAGTGTTATCAAGGAAAGAAGGACATTTAAATAGTTTATTTTGTGAAGTTGTTAGTAATGCTATTCAGCAGACTTTTCATTGTTGATTTCAAACAATTGACCATGCCAATATTCTTAATCTAGAGTATGAGCAACATAGTTGTTATGAAAAAGGTGGAAATATTGTTCATTCTAATATATAGTAATTGCTTCATGTACTGTCAATACAGCATTAAAAATAGCTTTGAAGATTGCAGCAATGGTGTTGCGTCACCACTGAAACATGTTGGTTCAGTTTGGGTCCCAACAAGAACATCCCGGCTGAAATCCAGTTATTTACTACTTGCTCATTTTCAAGAATGTATTTTCATACTAGACCAGACAATAGGGTTTAAATAATATTTTTTTCAAATACTTAAAGCCCTTGATTGGAACTGATTCAAGTGCTAAATGGGCATGAAATGAAAGATTCATTAAAACGGGCGGACCACCTACATTTTATAGAGCAAAGCATTTTACCACAGCATGCACTAATGAATACGAACCGTTTCTTGTATCCAGATACTACAACAGGCAGTGCAAAATGCTTTTTCTGCTGTCAGAGGTTGCCCTCTGAAGGTCGGCCAACCGCGTCACTGACACAACTCCCCCCAACTGACACTTCCTTTATTCTTTAAGCTGATATGTTCTGAAGTCATTTTGTGTGTGTGTGTGTGTGTGTGCGTGTGTGTGTGTGTGTGTGTGTGTGTGTGTGAGTACGCTGGGGGCCTTCTGAATCGCTCCAGCCCAGGCTCATCTGAATGGGGGTTCTGCCTGTTGTGTTTCACGCACAAAGAAATGCTTTTGTTTTGTCCCTGAAAACAATTAGGCTTTTCACAAAAAAGCCAGAGTGAGCGACCTCGCTCTCTGCTACCCTCGGAGGTCTGTGACACCCCCACTCAAATCTCCTCCCTGTTTCAGACGTGTCCTTCCTCACGTAGGAGGAGGAGGTGTGGAATGTGTATTATGTAATTATAGCATCTCTATTCTAGGCTGAAAGTCTTACAACTCATTTAAAACATAATTCTAACCAGCTACAGTAGTGGTGACCTATAGAATGGTACCATTTCACTTATTTGAAGTTGGCTTCAACCATTGTGGAGGCATAACCTGGCCAGCTCAGTGATCTAAAAAGGCTCTCAGACCACAGAGAATGAGTATGCATCTGGTGTGTGAGAGGCAAGTCCTTGTGGGTCCTTGGTAAAGTCCATTCTCTTTCTGCTTCCAGGTGAGTATCTGAGCAGGCATAAGAAATGCCACCTGTGTTATCCCACCTGCTCTAGATGCACAGGTCCTGAGAAGGAGGACTGCGTGAGTTGCCTAACCAGCAGGTGAGAGACTGGAAGCAGTGGATTTGAACGGGTGGCCACATGGTTCAAGAAAACTGCAACTGAAGCCAAGTGCATATAATGCCTCCAGTTGGGTCTCCTGTTTGGGAACTCATTAATATGAATCTAGTCAAAAAATAACCTTTTGATCAAATGCCACCGAACGTCAGTTAGACTTCGCAATGGAAGAAGTTATCAGGTGAAATTAACATACGAAAAATGACCATGTCCGGCAGGTACTCGACCAAAAATAATTTCAGTGTTTTTGGAATTGACTGAGTTTAGCAAGACAATACCAAAATGTTATGAAGCATTTATTCACACATCTAAGCATATTATGGGATTATTTATCCTAAGATGTACTAGAACAAGTCATGAAAATAGTGTCTGTCTGTTCACAATTCCACAGGTATTTAAACAAAGGAGAGTGTGTGGTCCAGTGCCCACCAGGAAGTTATGGCATGGGCAGACAGTGCCAGCTGTGCCACCACACCTGCCAAGAGTGTGTGGATGGAGGACCCGACAACTGCACGAGCTGTGAGAAAGGTATAACATTTAGGACTTCACATGCATCAAGTTATAAAAAGCCCCACAACATCAGTAGGAAACATGATCACAATAGTAATAGCTTTGCTTTTACAGTGTGTGACAGAGTGCTATCTCTGTCAACACTGTGATACTGACGTTAACCACACAAAGAGCTTACTGACAGACTTGCATGCCAGACCGCAGAGGCTGCAGTGAGCACCAGATTTCTGTACATCTGGCACAAAGTCTGCACGTGCACACAGACTCAATTAGTCAGTCAGACAGAGTTTGAAATGTGGTTCCATTTAAAATGAGTCTGTCTGGAATTTGAGGAGACAAGACAATAACAGCATCGGCCTGCATGCTTTCCTGAGATCATGTTCGTAGTAGCCTACCTCAGAATGCTGGACCTCATCTAGCCAACTCACCTCTGACTGAACAATGAACAAAATGTTTTTATTTGAGAATGGTTTTATTAAAGAATGACTTGTTGACTAAGCGATATTGCACATGATATGACTGCTATCCGAAAAGGAAGCTGAGATGTTTAGAAGGAACAAATAAAGGATGAAAAGGATTGGGGTAGAAGGAATGTATGAAGGAGGAGGGATCCACTGATTGGAATGGTCACTGGAAAAGACCACACCAGAATAACTTCACATGGGTTATGAAGCAATATTTGTCCTGTCTGATTCATCCGAAGATAAAGGCAGTCACAACATCTGATGCAGACACATTATGACCTCAGTAGTTATTTGTCCTTCTGTCCATGTGTTTGGTGTTTGCGCCAGTGAAACGGTCTGTGTTTTTCCGCCTACCCCAGACAAGTTCCAGACAGACAGGTACCTCTATGGAGGGGAGTGTCGTGAAGTGTGTCCAGAGGGCTTCTTCCACTCGTTGCTGAGGCGTTGTGAGGCATGCCCCGTCAACTGCTCGGTGTGCACCGGTGCCGACCGCTGCCTCCTCTGTAGCCCCTCCCATCACCTCAGAGACGGACGGTGCGATCCGCTGGAGTGTGGAGAAGGTGAGACACCCAACCAACCAACCGACACACCAGCTGTTTTCTTTTCATCTCTCTAGCTCTCTCTAGCATGCTTTACATCTCATTATTGTCTTCAGTGCGCTACCACTCAGCTTTTTTATATTCTTTTTTTTTTCCTGGGTTATATCACATACCATTTATAGTCCGGTCTATCCCATGCTCAGATATGCTTTATTTAGATTTTTCTGTTGGACTCATTCCTCCCAAATAGATTGATTGTATGTGAGTCAGATGTGTACAATTTGAGAGGGAGACACAGAAAAATTAATGTAGGATCCCTTAGGAGTTCTTAACATTAAAACTGTGGGGAAAGAACATTTTCAACATTTTTTTTTAGCTCAGTTTAATGATTTTTTTTTATAGCTCAGTTTAATGATTCCTAAAAGAACCATTTTAAGAACATATCCTCTTCAAAATCAGCCCCAAATGGTCCTTTAACCCTTTTAACAGTTTTTTCCTCACGGTTTCAATTAAAGGACCCCTAAAAGATCTTCCAGCAACGTTTTTCTCTTCAGGGTGCACAATTTAAAAACCACAGAGAAACAGCTCAAACGACTAAGAGGAAGTAAGAGGAAGATCAGACTACGAGGCGATGTTAGAGAGTTTCTTATATGTGGCAGACGTGTCCAAACTAGTCACATGCACGGTCCCGCAGCCTGGCAGTTCACACCCCAGAACACCTTGCATTTAACACCTTCCACTCTAAGCTGGAAGGTTGCCACATCTCAATCTAACCTTCCTGTCAGCGGTGCTCATAGCATTTTTTAAGAGCATTACTGAGCTACAGATCTTCTAATGAGTGTGTATGACTGTTCTAAAATTCACACTAGCATGTTAGCTAGTGTAAGGACTGTATTGGACATAGTCATGGCAGTGCCAGTGGTGATAGATCTGGATATCTACGATGTGAGTCCTGAATAATGTGTCTTTCCTACAGGTGAGGTGGGGGTCTCAGAGTACAGGTGCCTGCCCTGCGAGGAGGGATGTCAGACATGTCTGGCGAGTAAGTACACCGGATCATTTCGGACCACCTAAGCCTTCCAAGAGGAATCTGCCGTTCGCTTCCTTTTCCTGAGCCCTATCTGAATAGCTGGTGTGCATCTTCTGCCATATCGTGCAAAGCTCATGAGGCACTCACAAAATAATTTTACCTCACTATCACAATCTTTCCCACCCGGCTTCCCACTTTTAGTAATTATAATCCTCTGAATTAAAAGATGAGCGACAGATGAAAACTTAGAGATTATTGTTGCGGCGACGCTATGCCTCAAGCACTGAAATGTTGGAGATGAAGAGAAAAATCAGCAGAGCGATAAATAGCAAGTGCATGTGAACCCCTTCAAAGACCCCTTCCTGCCTGACTGAGCATGATAAGAGATAGCAGCCCCCTCTACCAGATGCAGGTTCTGACTACTTTCATTTTAAACTGATAGTGAAACTTCTCCAAACTGTAACAATGCTGAGAATGATCTCTCTTTACTCTCTTTGTGCTCCACACAGCATTTTCTCTCCCAGATCTCTACCACTTTGATGCCTTCCCTTAGGCCTCAGAAGTCTTAAAAACATTGAGCAAAAATAGTTTGTAGAGCAAAAGATTAAGTTCTATAGTCATGTTCTTATTATAATCCCACTCAGTAGGGGGCGATATACCTGAACCAGGAGCCACTACTTAACTCCTATAAAGTTTATCTGCCCTCTTCCCTAGGGAGATTGAGTAACCCAAAAGAGAGTGATTGCAAAATGTGTGTGACTTTTATTTAATGTGCTATATGAATTAAGGGTTAGGTTTAGGTTTCAGGTTAGATCATTTGGGTTCCAGTTACTTTTAGGTTAAGGGTTCAGTTTATGGATCGTAGGAAAATAGGATTTTGATTGGGAATAATTTTCGGGATTCCCACAAGGAAAATGGAAAGTGTGTCTCTGTCTGTGTGTGTGTAATGTCTTTATTTCTGTGTTTTCAAAAGTGGTGGAAGTTTTTCCCTTGGCATGCTCCATTAATATTTATGTAAGGTGTTTTTTTTCCTCTAATGTGAAATAGACAAAGCCTGAAGGCCAGATTTCCAGCTCTTTGCTCTTGTGCCTCTCTAAAGCTCATTTCTACACCCTCTCCCTTTTCTGTCTGTCTGTGCTCCCTCGCTCCCTCTTTCTAAGTAATTGCTCTCGCAGGTAGAGGCTTGTCCCCGGGTATTGTAGCCTAATGCAGTGCTGGCTTGTGGGTGTCGGGAGGCCTGGGTTAGCCGCGTAGCCCCGTACTGCAGCACTGGGGTAGAGCAGCCCTGTCTCGCAGGAATGCCCCATGGGGCATGGCTGAAGAAGAATGGGCTTTTGTTGCTCCTGTCTTTCCTCCTGGGATGTTTTGGCTGCCAGGAGCTGAGGGGATGACGGGATATGGTGAGGCGTATCCTGGGCAACTCTCTGATGGTTGAGAGACGAATACGGTTGATGGGTTTAGTTTAGTGGCTTACTGTTAGATTACGTGCCTGGGTAAGTCATGCTAGGGTTTTCTGGTTTAGAGAATGTGAGTGTCCTCAGTGTATGGTATGACCTCTTCGTATAAACCCCCTTATGTACACACTGTTTAATTGGTGGACAGACCTGTGTCAGATCACCAAGTGCTCTCTGTTTTTGTTTGTGATCTCTGGGTTGAACTGGTTGTAATGACTCCCAGCTCTGCATAGGAAATGTAAAGAGGCTGGTTTGGGTTGTTTTGAACTACGTTGGTATGTTCAAATGGATCCCATTCATCCCCACAATGGGCAGATTGATGACTGCCTGGTCCTGTGTGATGCTATGCTGCCATCTGCTGTCAAGATATGGGAGTGTTTTTTTTATTTGCATTCGCTCTATTGAGTGAATCTCAATAGTCTAAACTGGCTTCCTCTCCTCATCTCCTACGTTCACATTCACTGAAGAATGAGAAAAATTCATAGCAGGTTTCTTATCCACCATAAAACCTTTATCCAGCCTAGTGTTTACAGAACAGTGTAGTTGTTAAAGAGGAGATTGCTCAAGGAATGTGAATGTGCCACTTACTAACTGCCTGGCAGAGGAAAGAGTTGATGAGGAAAATAAATCTAACTTTTGGATAAATTATTTCCCCAAACCATTTTCTCCATACAGAAAACCCCAAGCATTGTCTCACCTGTGCACACGAATACCACCAGTAAGTACATTCTTGATAAATCATCTTTCACACAGCTCCACTGCAGCCTATACAAAATATTTGGATGTGACAGCAAGGTCTCACCTTTCTATCTTTGTGGAGGTTTGGGACTGATTGCCACAAAAGCTGCCCAGACCGGACCTATAATGAGAGGATGGCATGTGTCAAGTGTGAGGACAAGCATTGTGTCAACTGTGACCAGAACCAGTGCTACTGGTGTGAAGAGGGCTTCTACCTCTCAGGTACAGTAGATCCCATCATTCGGCTAACGTTTGGTAGGGAGAACACATCTTATGCTGCTGGTTATTAATCAGGTGTGTGTTTGTCTAGACGGAGAGTGTGTGGAGCGGTGTGCAGAGGGATTCTTTGTCGACAAGGAGGGTCAGGAATGTGAGCCGTGTCACCGTATGTGTCGGTCTTGTAGTGGGCCCAGTTATGACGACTGTGATTCATGTGAGGAAGACTACACTCTGACAGATGGAGAGTGTGTGAAGGACGGCTCTCAATCCTGCCCTGATAAACATTTCTATAGTGGTAAGGCATCATCCCTACTCAACACTTCCCGTAAGTTCTGGGATCCGCGGCTGGCAGCTTGTGGACGTTGTACGTGCTGCACAGAAGCCGATTTGATGTTGCCCGTCAAAGTGTCCTCTTGTTTCTCCTCAGTTTCAATACACTCTGAGTAGTTTCCTGTATTCTGTGCTCAGATCAGGGTAAATGTGAGCAGTGTCACTCCAGTTGTCAGACATGCAGGGGCTCTGGAAATAGTGAGTGCAACACCTGTAGCAAAGGTAAGAGTTGATTGGTATTCACCAGGGTTGGGGTCAATTGGGAATCAGAGTGGTATGTAAGCAATTCTTTTAATTCAATTTTAGATGAATGGAAATCAAATTTCAGGACATTTGCTTTTAAACAAGATAATATCAACAGAATGTGTTCAGTACAATAGCAGGGAATCCTTGAAAACAGACGTTATACGTAAATACTGCAACAGGTGATTGAATTGAGCCCTTATGGAACATTCATGGCGTAATACATAGCGACATAACATGACCTACTTGCTTGTCTGGGTCTCTAGGTCTTTTCCTGACAGCCCACCAGATGTGTTTGACAGAGTGCCCATCCGGTACTTTTGGAAATGCCACGTCGGCCCGTTGTGAAGACTGCCTGCCAGGCTGTGATCTGTGCCAGAATGGCCACCAGTGCCAGAAGTGCCTGTCTGGACATACACAGTTATACCTGCAGGGTGGCCGCTGTGTTCCCGAGTGCGAGAGGTCAGATCTTCTCACCACCTTCTCCCTTTCCTCCATCCCTTTCCCATGAAACTGATCTGTGACGTCCTGTGTGGACACCACAAATTACAGTTTACGACTAAGTCCTTGTGAGTGTGGGTGATTGGAATATTTGTCACCCACTCGGGTTCGAGTCGAGTAAATTCCCTTCACTTCCGTCTTCCATTCAGGGGTTACCCCAGGAGGGGCGAGTGCCAGCCCTGTGCCCCAGCGTGTTCCCTGTGCCAGGGGAATGCCACCCACTGTCTGAGTTGTGCAGACGGCCTGCTGCTTGAGCACTCGTGCGTAGTGCACTGTCCCAACGAGTACTACACCCACGAGGGCCGGTGTGTCCACTGCCCCTCGGCCTGCCTGGAGTGCAGCCAAGACGGCCAGTGTTTGGGTGAGGCTGCTGTGGTTCTCTCAGACCTACGAGCCACACTGAGTGAATCCCTGGGGGTCAGTTCATGTATGTTCTCTGTCTTTCTGCCCCAGGGTGTGATGAGAACTACTTCCTGCATGAGGACCGTTGCCTGGATCAGTGCCCCGAAGGCTTCTTCCCCACCGCGGAGCAGAGGGTGTGCGCGCGCTGTCACACCGACTGCGCTTCATGTGACGGGCCTGACGTGGATGACTGTAACGTCTGCCGGAATCCCGCAGCTGTGCGCCACAATGGGGAGTGTCTGGCCCACTGCCCCTCGGACACCTACCAAGACACAGCCACCTCCGAATGCCAGGGTACACATACCGCATTTCACCGTGCCAGGGTGCACACACCGCATTTCACCGTGCCAGGGTGCACACACCGCATTTCACCGTGCCAGGGTACACACACCGTATTTCACCGTGCCAGGGTGCACACACCGCATTTCACCGTGCCAGGGTGCACACACCGCATTTCACCGTGCCAGGGTGCACACAACGCATTTCACCGTGCCAGGGTACACACACTGCATTTCACCGTGCCAGGGTACACACACCGCATTTCACCGTGCCAGGGTGCACACACCGCATTTCACCGTGCCAGGGTGCACCCACCGCATTTCACCGTTGATTTCACTGTGATAGGGTAAACACATCATTTCACCATGACATGGTAGGGGTCTGAGATACAGCTCTGGAAAAAATTTAGAGACCACTGCACCTTTTTCTTTCCTTTCCAAAAAAGTTGAAAAGGAAGGTTTTGGGTGAGTGAGTGGTGAGTTTGCAGTGGTTTCTTAATTTTAACCCTTCTGTTCCTCATTCAAAACCTTCCTTTTCGACTTTTTTGGAAAGGAAAGAAAAAGGTGCAGTGGTCTCTTAATTGTTTCCAGAGCTGTATCCCGTATCAGGCATTGATTTAGTAAAACCATAGGGTCAGCTGTGTCTTACGGATGAGGCGTCTGTGTCTTACGGACGAGGCGTCTGTTTCTCAGCCTGTGACAGGTCGTGTCTCACCTGCTGGGGTCCTGACGCCTCGTCCTGCCTCAGCTGTGGGCCCGACATGCAGAAGGACGCCGATGGCCACTGTGTTTCCTCCAGCCAGTGCTCTCTGAACTCGTACAAAGACGCGGCGGGCGACTGCCAGACCTGCCACCCCTCCTGCCACCGGTGCTCCGGGCCCTCCATGGTGCACTGTCTAAGCTGCAAACCCAAGGCCTTCCTGTTCAGTGAGTCACCGATCAGTTGGACAAGTCTCTCAGTTTTAGGATGTTGTCAGAGGTTTGGTGCCTAATGAGCACGACTAGGTTGCTCTGTGATGGGATGATGTGATGTGTTTTCTCCCTCTCGCCATATTTTTTTCTCGGTCTTCGTCAGACCAGACCTGTGTGGATGAATGCCCGGTGGGTTTCTACGGTGACAGAGACGAGCGTGCGTGTGAGCGATGTCACGTCAGCTGCCTGTCCTGTGCGGGACGCTACAACGTTCAGTGCACGGCCTGCAGACCCAGTCTATTCAAACAGGGCCGTAGTTGTGTAGAAACGTGTGGTAACAGGTAGGAGACACACGAGCACACGCACATTGGACTCTGAAGGGTCCGTTGTCCTTTCTTAGTTAAAGGGATGAAGTAGCCTGGGTCGTAGTCTGTTCATGCTCTTTTGAGGGAAAAAGGAGTTGGCCGTGGAGCAGAAACAGGCTGGCACCCAGGCTGAGCATGTTCATAGATTGTGACTTTTTCTCTTTCTCTCAGTCACTTCGGCAACACCACCACGGGGACGTGCGACCGCTGTGACCCGTCGTGTGGCATATGCAGGGGTAGAGGCATCAGGGACTGTCTCAACTGCCGCAAAGGTTACTTCTACCTGAAGCAGACAGGGCAGTGCCTCCAGACATGCCCGGCAAACTACTACCCCGACAACAGAACCAAAACATGCCTCAGGTGTCACCCTACCTGCAAAACCTGCAGTGGTAAAGGCCAAGCCATATTCATTCTCTGCCTACATTAGTGAATTCTATGCTTTCTGCAAAGACAGCGCAGATCAATTCTACCATCATTTTTACCCTGCGTCACCTGAACAGAAATGTTTACAGCAAGGCTGAATGTGCTGTGGTCTGCTGTACTGGATTCCATGGATATTACTAGCTAACTAGTAAAAGCTTGGCCTTTAATTTTGCTAGGATGAAATGATTGTGTCGAGCGCAGTTGACAAAGCAGACTAGACAGGTCATTTGAAGGTCCACACAAAGGCAGTCAACGTGTTAAATTTGAGGCGTGAACCTTTCTGTGTCCGCTGCATTTTCCATCTCAAACGGTACCATTCTCCATTTGCAGCTGTGGGAGCCCTGTTCTGCACGTCGTGCTTCGAGGGCTTCAGGTTTTTTGGCGGGATATGTGACTCTCCCTGTCTCCTTGGGTTCTACGCTGATTCTGCCACACTGGTAACTCACTTTACGGTCCTGAGGGTGACCATCATAAATAAAGTCAATAACGGGGGAAGACTCAATGTCCCATTGTGAACGTGTGTTCCCAGGGCTCAGATCCTCTGTGTAAGGAGTGTGACCCTTCCTGTTTGGACTGTAAAGGTCCTGGCTCGTGGGACTGCACCGTGTGCCCCGCCAGCCAGCTCCTCGCTGATGACGGCCGCTGCCTGACCTGCTGCGGAAATGAGACGCGACATAGGAGCAGCCCAATCCCCTTGGAGTGTTGTGACTGCCGGACATCACAAAGTAAGTGAACCCCATTCTGTTGGCTTTACATGCAGTGCAGTATTTGGAGAAGTTTTGTTGTTCTGGCTTTGTTCTCCAGAACATTGGATTTGAAATGAAACATTGACTAAGATGTTAAAGTCCAGGGTGAGAGCTTTAATTTTCGGGTATATTAACCATGAACGTTTAGGAATTTCCACCTTTTTGATTTTCAGTCCCCACATTTTAAAGGACCAAAAAATGATTGGACAAATAAACATAATCTTAAATAAAGTTCTTATATTTAGAACTTGGATGCAAATCCTTTACAGTCAATGACTTCCTGACATTTACCACCCATAGAAATCACCAGTAGCTGGGTACCTTCCCTGGTAATGCTCTGCCAGGCCTGCATTGCAGCCATCTTCAGTTACTTTTTGCTTCAGGGCATTTTTACCTAAAGTCTTGGCTGGATTGAGGTTGGGTGATTGACTTTGCCAGTCAAGAACATCCCATTCCTTGGTGCTGAAAAACCCCATTAGGAGTGTGTTGTTTTTTTCTTCAAGCATTCTTTGGTCATCCAATGTAGAGGTCCTCCTTGGTCTAACAATAAATGTGCCATTGCTGAGTTAAAGTGCTTTCTTTTTTCTTCTCAATGTACCAAACAGTTGATTTGGCACATCTAATGTTTGGACAATTTTTCTGACGAGTAGATTTTTCTGATTCATCTGTGTTATGATGGCCTGCTTGACTTTGGTCCTTGCGTTGTCAAACTCCAAATGCAAGAATCAAGACTAGGCATTGACTGCTCTCTTGTGCATGCACTAATGATTCAAACAGACAGACATGCATAAAAAGAGACCAAACACCACATACTTTTGGTACCCTAAAATAGGGAGAGTATGCATAAAACATGTTACTATTTCTAAATGGTTCATCTGATATTTATGAAAATGTGGATTATTTCAAATCCAAAAAGCTGAAACAATCAAACTGCACTGGATTGTAAACAAATCCAGTGCATGATTTTTTTCCATCAGCCTAATTGAGTTGTAGATTATGCATTTCAGTTCACACATTCCTAACTAACCATGTCTGCATAGGATTTTGGCTTATTTGACACCAGTCAATGGCAATGCCAGAAGCTGCTAGTGGATTTAAATGAGTTAATAACACTATAAAATTTTAACACAAATTTAACACTATCAAAACAAAAGCTATGCAGTTTTGGCAAGTCCAGATCTCACCAAATAATAAGCCACGCTGTTTTGTTGGGTTTTATATGTCATACAATTGTGCTCTTGGCAACATATTTTATATTGCAACTTTATCACATTGTAAAAAACGAACAAACAAAAGAACCTAACCACGGCTGTGTGATTCCCAGTGGAGTGCGTCTTAGGGGTGAACTTCGTATTCCGGGGCATTGAGGAGCTTCCAGAGTGGCATCCCATGCACTTCATCATGGCTACCGTGTTCCTGGTTTTGGGCCTGGGTGCTGCTGCCTTCCTGGTCCTCCAAATGCGCTCCAAAGCGGGCGCAACCTTATACCAGACGAAAACCAGTGGCTACAAGAAGCTGGACACCAATGTGGGCAGGGGTGGGTCGGGTGTTTACCCTGAGTCCTCCTACAGTGAATACAATGACCGCATTGTTGTGGATGAAGAGGAGGAGGATGGCGATGATGAAGATATTGTCTATATGGGTCAGGACGGGACAGTGTATCGTAAGTTTAAGTATGGACTTCTTGAGGAAGATGACATTGAGATGGAGTATGATGACGAAAGCTATTCCTTCAGATAAAGTGGAATACGAACATGAACAGAAACCTCAGGCAAGCCCACCATGTTTACAAAAAACTGAATTTTGTTGTGTCTATGTGTCTATGTTTGGGGGGATAAAATGATAAGAATAAAATAATTATTCATACTTTGTGTGTTTAGAGAGAAACATTTGATATTTTATTCTGCTGCCACTTTCACAATAATGTTGTATGTAGGTTCCCTTTTTAAATGTGAGTTTGGGAAGTGGAATGGCCATTATCCCATGAACAACCAAAAAGCATTGTTGTTTTGTTGGGTATCAATTTTTCGTTTTTATGATGATCAAGAGATTTTAGTGGTAGTGCACTTTTAATTTTGTGAACATTTCTTTTCCTTAACGTAGGATCCCACTTTCATTTAAAAATGCAGTGTTCAAATTGTTTAATAATTCTGTAGTTGTGATCCCAATATGTTTACACACACATCCTTTAGTGCATTACTAATTAAATCCATGTGCTGTCACAATGGATTTACATTGAAAATCCTATTTTCTTTAACCCCTGACTTTAACCTAATCCAACAGCCTTATCCCAATACTTAAACCTAATTCTAAACTTTTCAGTATTTTCCTTGGTTTACTATACTTGTGAGGACTTTTGGTCGGTAGTAGTAACGCACTACAAGAAAACATTTACTAACCTCGATAATTAAGATCAATCTATTCATGACACACAGTAGGATGCCATAGAGCCCTTAGACTAATGAGGATCTATTCATGACACACAGTAGGACACCATAGAGCCCTTAGACTAATGAGGATCTATTCATGACACACAGTAGGACGCCATAGAGCCCTTAGACTAATGAGGATCTATTCATGACACACAGTAGGACACCATAGAGCCCTTAGACAAATGAAAATCTATTCATGACACACAGTAGGACGCCATAGAGCCCTTAGACTAATGAGGATCTATTCATGTGTTTTTGCATCCCATGCATGTGAAACAGTATGGTTGATTATTATTATCAGAAATATAATGTTCTCTCTATTTGTTTAGATTAAGAGGACTAGTCACCTCTCTGAGCCCGGTTCCTCTCTAGGTTTCTTCCAAAATTTCGGCCTTCTTAGAGAGTTTTTCCTAGCCACTGAAATTCAACACTGTTGTTGTTTGCTCCTTGGGGTTTCAGGCTGTGTTTTGTAAAAGCTCTTTGTGAAAACTGCTGATGTAAAAAGGGCTTTAGAAATAAATTTGATTGATTGATTAATCAATGTTTACTTGAATAAAGTTGTATTTACTGTGTGAGATCAAATGTTGTACTTTCAGCATCCCGTTCTTCGCTCCAGCTTTGAAACGTATTCTTCCTTCTTACTGGTTAATGGACACAGTTCCCCTTAATCTACAGTGTCTGGACAAATGCCTCCCTTTTGATGCAACATATCTAAGTATGTATCTGGTTAGTTACTTTATGAGCAATATGTAGTATGAACTGGCATAGCATAATCCCTAGAAATTAACTACTCACAACAACCCCATTTCCTAAGAAGTAGAAATGTTAATACTTCTCAACCGTGAATTCAACAATGGTACTAAAAGTAATAAGATCTGGTTATTTGAACATGTTTAATAATAAAACTTTTGGCCAGATTGTTCAGCAGCAAACAAAAGGGTTTTGAATATGTGACAAGCGCAACACATTCTACTGGTCCCTGAACACAGGCCCACGGCTATCTGATGATAAAACAAACACACAGTTACACACTCATTTTTACCCCAAACATTTTATTTCAGGACATGTTACTTCAACAATTACAGAATATCATGATCACAGTTTAACTAAAATACTATTTTCTATTAAAGGGCTGTTAAATCTGTGAGTTATTAGGAAAGGATATTCATGATAAACAGGGAAAAGATCTATACAGATGAAGTGTAATACAGTGAAAAGCTAAAATACAATCTGCCTTTGCACACACTTAAAAGAACAAACAAAAGCACAATACTATTCGGGGAACTGAGAAGTGGATCAGTTCGCCCTGGTTCATGCCATTTCATCTCCACTGAGCTATGTGTTTTGCTTGCAATTATATATGACAGTATATTGTCTGACTGGGTGGTACTTAGGTGCAAAACTGGAGAGAAAAGCATACAGTACTACTACTGGATAGATTCCTTTAAAGGAGAAAATGAAGAGTGTACTGGATTATAAATATGAGCTATGATATTTTTGGAAAATGACAGTAAAATGAGTTTCAGGCTACACTAATCACTAATTTTATAGAACATCTGACAATGTACAAAAAGGAGGATCAAATATATACACATGCCCCTCTGTATTCCTAAAGAACAAAACTTTTGATAGTGGGGAACATTTCCATCAAAACAAACCAAAACAAGCAAAACCCACTAGTAATTGATTTGTATGAAGTATTTTTTTTTTTTTTTACTAAATTACCACAGTACATTAACCTCATGGACCAGACCCTGCCATCAGAGAAATGCCATTACAGAAACTCCCAGACAAACATCCCCTTTTGAGTCTTGTTTTCTTTATATTTCAGGTTTAGCTACCGTTAGTGGCGGCACCATAAATGTTTCATGGGGTTTGCTTCGTAGTTACTGGGTGCTTGCAATGTATTGTGTATATTATATAATGATAAAGTGTTTCTTGTGTACTAGGCTCTTCAAAGGGCTTTCGCAATGCCTTGCCCCTCCACCAGAAGGTACCCATGACTACAGTACTAATGCTGCTAGCATTGCATGAATACGTGTAAGGGTTAATGGAATAACTGCTTAGAATGTGGCTGGATGCCAAGACAATACACAAAGAAGCATTTACATTACATTTCAGTCACTGAGCAGGCACTCTTAACCAGTGTGAATTATAGGAGAAATTAAAGTTAGCAAAACAGACATTTTCGTTACTGATAATCTTTCTGCCATGACACATTTTTCAACCCATTCTCTTCCCTATACTGTACAACACAGTTTGATTATAGCGAAAATCAGATTGGACCATCCTGGGTTCACATTAACACAGATACATCTGTGTTTCTGAGAAAATGTATAGTCAATGTGTCCATCCTTCTAAAATATAAAAGGCATAGTACTGCTAACCAGTCAGGCATATATTTCTGAAAGACACAATACTAAACTACTCTTTGACAAAAGGCGCTCTGGGTCACAGTCACAAACCAGAAACTAACCTTCCCTCACCACTGGGTTTTTAGGTGCTAGATCAGAGCTATTCAACTCTGTTCCGAAAAACTTCTGGTTTTCATTCTTTCTAATCAGGGACTGTCAGAACTGGAACACCAGGTGAGTGCAATTAACATTTACGTAAAAGCAAAAAATTTTTTGGCCCTCCAGGAAAACAATTGAATATATCTGTCTGAGATTATCTCAAAGTGCATCTCTTTCAATATGTCAATACAAAATTGTTGACTATTATATCTAAAGCTCTAATAAATAATGCATCAACTGCTTGCTTACATTTTCTGCATGGTATGGATGAGGGTGAACTTAAAATCATCTGCAATAAAAATACAGGATTTATTTTAGCAACAAACAAAGCTCAATCTTAAAGGGTAGAGAATATACTCTTATTCACAGATTTGGTGAAAAATGCCAAACATATAGATTAAAAACACAACACATATTGTTCTTTTTGAAAACGTATAAACTGAAATATATTATCATTAAAGTGACACAGCAAGATTAAGATTCTGGTTATTCTTCCACTCACCAAGATTAACAATTTAAGAGATTACATGTTTGTCTCTGCATGCGGTGTGGAGATTTAGGTCAGTTTAGTTGAATTGCTGCCATGGTCAGGTAATTTTTTTGGCTTACATTTCACTTTCTGTCTCCATGTCATGTTCCAAAGAATGTTGGCAATGACAGAGGAACAAATTTTGAATACACAATATATGAATACCGGGGGGAAAGAATGAGGAAGTGGATAGAATCTAGTTTCTTATTACTTTGTACAACTTTAAAACTATAAACAACCAACCACCCAGCTATGGAGTAGTTAACAGGTGTATTTCTACAAACTGCACAGAGAGACATTAAATCTTCTGTGAGTTTGTCTAATTTTAGTTAAGTAGAAAAAAGATTGAAATCCCAAAACCCTCCAGTGTCTCTTTAAATTTAAAATCACACTTAATTCACAATTGTGAACTAGAAAATGTACATCTGTTATTAAACACTACATACATGTGCTCGATAATGCCCTCTTTATCCTCTGACTAAATTAATATAAACACACACATCCACCTATCTGCGGAGAATCAGAGGGGCTGGACTTTGTCCTTTCTTCTACCATATCAGTGCTTTTTTCAGTGGAATAAGGGGTCAAACACAAAGCTCATTTAGTAAAAAATATTCTGGGAACAAAATGATTGAATCTTTCTATAGATTCTCTCCAACCATAATTAAGCACACCTGATCTGAAACAACTTCGCTGAGCAATCTTTGTCCAGACACGACAAAGCCATTCTGGCACACCTTAGGGTAGGTTGGTTGAATGACCGATACAGCAAATGTGACATGCATGTAACCTTGCAGCTTTTGCCTTTTCAATCACATGGGTCTCCTGCAATACATATACAATTTCATTATGTCACCAATGTAAGAAAAATTCAAATTTTCAATGACAACCTGACCAGAGGCATACACACAGAGACACACACGGAGTCCCATTTCTGATTTTTGTTGTGGGGGACCATTACTAGTGAGAAACTTGTCCATTATACCTGAGCCCAGACTTCTCTTGTATGCTGACCTCTGACATCACTAGCAAAAAAAAGGTCCTTGATAACAGCCTTTTTGGCAGTTAAATATCACAAAAAGCAATCTATTAATATGGTTTTGAACAATATTGTTAGTTTACTAGCGAGCATGATAGCAGTACCTTGCGTATATAAATGAACAATACAGTATCATATTGGTGAAATGGTGGCTGCATGGTCTTGTCCATTAACTGGTCAGTGTAGGATCTCCATATTTTATAAAACTTTATGCATTGCTGGGGAGGTAAGGGGACATTTCATGCATTGCTGGGGAGGTAAGGGGACATTTCAGACTTGATCAATGAAGAACTATAAACCTAAGGACACCTGAACTGCATTAAAGCATATTTTTCTTGCCAACCATGTAGTTTGTATATGTCAAATCAGAATCTCTTGAGTATATAAATTATAGATGAATTCAGCATTTTGAAGTCAGCATATTTTTAGTACTACTCTCCTTCAAGGCAGACATTTTGAATACATCTGAATAAGAAACAGGGACATAAACTGTGACAGAATGAGACTAATCCCCAATTAATACAGGGCTTGCAAAGAGACAATTTGTTGCCCTGAAATGCACAATGGTGACATTCACTTTCTCGAATTTTATATGGTCTAGCAATAACTGGGTGACATTCATTAGGCACCAAACTAGGCCAATAAAGAAACACTCATTCTATTGTAGCTTCAGGTCAGATACAACGACGCCCAGTTTTTAACTCTGTAGAGGACCAAAAAAGTAACATATTGGGCCTTGAGGGGTACTGGTAAAAAAGAGATAAAGAACGAGCTGCACACATAAGATCACAGACAGGACAGTCCGTTATTTGTTGACCATCCTGCCTCTCAAATGCCGTGGAAAACAAAAAACACCCAAAGCATTTTTTGGATGTCACATGGCTTTTTTTGATGAGGTAATCGCGGCACTCGCCAACTTCAGCGGTTCATGTTTGCACCACACTAAACAAATATGAGCACAGCCCCTGCCAGTCAGGTCCACAGAAGATATGACCGGATGACAGAACGGAATGGTAGGATGCATACTGGTGAACAACGTGACAGAGGGTACAGAGACAAGCGAACAACAGACGGGGTTGTGTGATGCACTCGGAGGTTAATGGCCGTTCAGGATCTGGTTGGACGTGGTCGTGGAGTTGCTGCCGTCAGCTCTGAAGAAGTTGTCCTCTTTAAGTTTGAGGTGCTCTGGGAGCTCAAGGTTTCTCTTGGCCTCCTCTATGTCGTGGTTGATTGCTGATATCAGGGCGTCTGGAAACAGATGGGAGTAAGAATGTGTGGCCTTAAGGCTCTGAAAATTGCTATGCCTGTGCAAGGATGGGGAAAAGTGTGCACACATACAACTACTCACTCTTACCAAGCGAGTCATAGCTCCTCTCTGGACGGATGTAGCCCACCATAACTACACTGAGGATCTGTCCATAGAAATCCTCTTTAAAGGTGTGGATAACATGGGTCTCCTGCAATACATATACAATTTCATTATGTCACCAATGTAAGAAAAATTCAAATTTTCAATGACGACCTGACCAGAGGCATACAACTGTAAGACGACAACACACAAACACATGAATAAACACCTGAATAACCATGAAACCACAACAAGTCACAATAAATGTACATACTTTGTGGAAGAAAAAAAAAAAAGGATAAAACCACACAGACAACATTCTCATGATTTCTCATATTCTCCAATGACCACAAAAAAAGCACTTTTTAAAAGCATAAAGCATTTATACTAGGGTTGAGCAGATATTTTTTAAATAATTTTAAATACTGGTGGTACTTAATTATAATCACTGCCAAAATGTACTATCACTACTTGCGTCCACAACACTATCCAGAATATGACAGTTATGCATATTACTGTACAAGACAGTAGGACAACCCTTCTATATAAACCGGAAAAGGAAGCAGGCAGGCCTAGTTCAGCCTACCCGCAAATAGAAGCGACAAATGTTATTGCCCTCACTGGATTCAAACCTGGGT
Source organism: Esox masquinongy (assembly GCA_016801175.1). Lineage (NCBI taxonomy): Eukaryota > Metazoa > Chordata > Actinopteri > Esociformes > Esocidae > Esox > Esox masquinongy. The sequence goes on from JACXGI010006671.1 coordinate 27,617, forward strand.
CTCCCACATGAGAGGCTGTGTCTTTAACCACCATACCAGAGAGCTATACGTTTGCCTATTGTAGGTATAGCATCTCGACAGTAGATCATTTTGTCACGCATTAACATCACGCCAGGTTTGAACATTCCGCAAGACACCATTAAGCATTGTGTTAAACTGACTAACATTTCTTATTAAGTTTACCTCCACCACAAATAGCATCTACTCTATGAACTGTATGGCTTTTGCCACTGGCCGTTTTAACGGCTTACTAGTATCTAACTTACTACTTAATAGTCATAAGAACTTGAGCAATTGCTAGCGAGACTGAAGATGAACTTTACACTGCCAAAGCTATTTCATTTCATGGCACAACAACACTCGTTTTTCATTCGTGAATGACATTGATACAATAACTTTCAGTATAGGTGACGATAACTGACTTTTTCGTCAAGTGAAAAGATGAGAGAATCATGGAAACCCCTACTTTTACTGCCCAAGGGGATTTGATCTAGCCTACATTAGCCCAAAAAGCATGCACGGATGCGTACTTTGAAAATCCACCAGAAATAGTTGCAATATAACCGCAAACAGTTTTATTTTAGGTTTACTATAACGTAGCTACTGAAGGTTGAAGCCAGTTAAGTTTTTGTCTATCCCAAACAAATCCTAATGCATAATTTGTTTTGACCATGACGAGGCTCGAACACGGGACCTCTGGGTTGATAGTCCACATCTCTAAACACTACACCATTTAACAAGGGGTAAGTAGTCAGTCAGTCAGTCAGTCACTTACTAAGACACATTCACTCTTCTTGGCCAGCACCGCTTATGCGGTCTGGCAAAAACCTATGAATGTACTTCAGAATTTAGGATTTGAGATTCAATATTTCATAAAGCAAAGAATGATACCTATAATTTGTGGGTAGTTTTATTCATGTTTACAATCTAGTCTTTACAAACTGTATTGATGTTACTGTTTAGAAACACTAAAAAGTCTTTCTTTGTGTTTTTTCTTCACAAGTATTTGAACAAATTCACTTAGGCTAGTGAATTTAAGTATTCAAATGTCTAGTATTTGGTCCCATTTTACCAACAAAACAACGACCTGCTGGTATGCATTTGAAGTTTGATTTGTGACAAAACACATCCCTCTAGGGCAATCCTCAGTAATAACAACTGATATGTAAAAACACCTTTGCCATCTGTTTTAATATAAAATAACCAAATGGGCTTAACAGGAACACTATTGGTTTACAACAATAAAAAAAGACTGAATCTCAACCTGATATTTGAGTAATTTAATTTAATGTAAACGTAAGTTTCAGTTAACAGTAAAACGTTACCAAATGTTTTGGAAAATATGAATAATCTACATGAAAATCTTCAGTCCACTAACGTTCTTAACTTCTGTATTGGTTGTGACATGTTATGTGAGCACTAGCTCATGAAACCCATATTTTCAGTTAATACAAAATGATATTAAACATTTTTATATAGAAATTAGTAAAAAGATTAATATCTTACATAAACATTAAGTAAAACTACTTAAACAAAAAGCCTTAGCTTATTAATAGCAAATCTGGTTTAAAACATATGAATGTAACAAGCAAATCTATAGGTAGAGAAAATATAAAAGCATTTTTCTCCATTTGATTTGAATCCCAAGATGGAAGTGGGCTTAAATTGTAATTGTGCTTAATTGGTAAATGCTACTTTATGGGTATGATTAGCATTTTTACATAAGAAAATGTAAAGGGTAAATTACTATTTTCTGAACATAAATAGCTAGTCCACAGGAAGCAACATAGGATATGCTTCATGACCCCACACTTGATCTAAAAATTTGCTGCAAAAAATACCAATGACATAGCCACTGAATAAATAACACAGCGTCTTTCTCACCAGTCTTAAATTTAAATTGTTTTCACCATTTTAATGATTTTATAATGTACCTCTCCTGCAACCCATAAACTTCAGCAACTGCCCAAGGTAACGTATGCTACATTTTCAAAGTATTTTTTCTGAATATTGAAGAATGAAACGAAATGTATCACATAGACTACGTATTGACAAAAATAAACAAGATGACTCAACTTCTGAAGAGAAAACTATTGAAATATTATAATAACCATTTTGAAAAAAGATTATGTTTAGCTTATTTTCAGAATTATCTAAGCTTGTGGGCCAATACTGTTGCTGAAATTGTAACGTCACGCAACAGAATGTTTTTGTCCATGGTTGTCAGCATAATACATCGCAGATTTAACCTGACCATGAAGTATGTGAAAACATGCAGGTTTGGCACAGGAATGTTCATTATTATACACACAGTTCTGATCATAGCCTATATTAGACAGTGTGGTGAAAAAGTACTTACCCCCTTATTTTCTGTACTTTTGCCATTTTTTACATTATGGTCAGGTGTTTGAATATCTTGATAAACAGTCAGGCCTGATTTCGTCTACATATCTATATCTACACATCCATATCTATAGATATAAATATATCATATATAGATATATCATTCAATTATTTAAATAACCACAACTTTGACACACTAACTACATCCTGAAAAAAGTCAGAAACATTACCTACCACCTGTAACATGATACAGCTGCAGGGCAAATTCCCACTTTGGCTGTCACCAGGCTACCTTTAATCTAATTTTAGGTTTGGGTTGAAGATCTCATAACATTAAGGGCCACAAAAATGCCCCCAACATGCCCTGGCACTGTATATGTATCCGTCAGATTGATGCACATTCCTGCTGTTAAGACCACGGTATTTGTAGAGACCAGCCTCCACAAACCGTGTGTGAAAGCCAAGGTAGGCCTAGTCTGCTTTGACCATGTATATAGCTTGCACTGTCAGACAAAAGTCCTGCAACTTTAGTGAAATCAACTGCAATGCATTCTATTGAATTCTATCTATTGTTATTTACTATAATTGACTTCAAAATCACAGTGCATTACTCAGTTCCAATGTTGCAAAACATAATACAAAACACAACCTAAACATACTGCAAATGCATTCACCAAATGCACAAAACCGAAATGATGGAGTTTAAAGCCAAACATACACAGCTTAGCTTCACTGTCCTAATAAATACGAAGGGGAGTGTATATAGGTCTATAAAGTTTTATAGCCTCTAAGTATCAGCATGCTGGACTTGCCATAGATTTCTTGGTGTTCTTGTAGTAAGGATTCCAGCCGATGCTCATCACCATCTTGTGGACTTCTCCACTACCCACGCATGCCCAGCCATAGTAAATCCCTGTGCTGATATCACCAGGGAGGTGCTCCACCACCGAGTCGGGGAAGTTGGCTGATTAGAAGAGACAATGAGAAGGAAAATTAGATGCGTCTTCAGCAAGTGTCCATTTCCTCACAGACCATTTCTCCCCCAGCTGAACACAATAAAAGAACTCAATACATTGAACATCTTAAATGGAATTCCAGTTAAAACGTACTAGTTTTGCTAGTTGCAACTTGCTAGTAGCTTAGTTATAATAGTTTTGCTAGCCCAACTTCACTTGCAGTGATCGTAACAACAGTGGCATAATTCACCAAGTAGTCCCAGGATTCCATCAAATTAATTTATCTCCGCACTTGTATAAAACCAACCGACCAACAGGTGTACCAGCTAAGTTCACTCAAGAGGGGTTAAACTCCTATCAGTGGCCCCGAAAAAGGCCAAGGCAACATACTTCCAGAAAGAAATTTAGACTGTTGTCAATCATAGACAACATTGAAAATACTTTTGGGTCAATCACTGCCAATAATATGAAGGCTTAACTGGTACCCGTTTTTTTAGTCATGCAAAATAATGAACGTTGCCCCCTGCCCTAGGCAAGAAGTTCATTGAGAGTGTAGACAGAACGCAATTCAGTGCCCGGCACCTGTCTTGGCTCAACAGGATCTTATTGTTAGCTGGGGAGGCTAGAGCTAAGTAGCTAGCCATCCTTAACGCTATGTCCAATGTTTCGGATAAGACCCCGAAAACTATCCTTCCTATAACTAGTTATGTAGTTACGGTATAATGTTAACGCTCTGGCTGGGTAACTATACGAACGTGGGTCTGTTTGGACCGCATCCAGAAGGTTATATGTAACGTAGCTAACGCGTTAGCTTAAGTTAAAGTACTTCAAGGGATTCTAGTAAAAGTCCAGCAACACATTTAACTTGTTTTTGTGTTGTGGCTACAATAACGTCACATTGATTACCAGTAAACAGGACTTGTGGTAGATAGTCGGTATAGTTCGGATAACATTTCTCACTGGCACACGTCATGAAAAAAAACTGATAGCTAGTATAAACGTTAGATAGCCATCCAACGGTATGTAGCTAGCTAAAAAGCACAACTTTAGCTAAGCTAGCACACGAAACATCACTACACGAAACCTCTTCAGATCATAATTATCTGACGTTAGCTAGGTAGCACTGTAGTTACGTTACCTGTGGGAATCCCAAGTTCTTTGCTTCCTCGCCCAAATCCTCGAACGACTTCCCCTCGGCAGAAATACGGAAGACTCTTCATGTCTTCTTTCCAACTGCAACAATAGCTATTCAGGTAGCTAAACAAGCCTACAAAGATAGTGTATCTGAAAAAACTTGTTGTAACGTTAACTTAGTTAACTCGATGCTGTAACCACTCCAGAGTCACAGTCACTAGGATGACCTCGAAAGACAGCTACCGGGCTATGTACAGTAACCACTGTCTGACATTGACAACCAACAAAACATGTATTCGTCCTACTATACTAAAAGGCCAGTTCCAAAGAGCACCAAAGATCGCCCTTCAATGTTAACAGCTGGGGAAAAAAAACTTTGATATTGTCCTGAAAAAACTGTATTGCAAAACTGCTGTGATGCAGTCAAACGCTCGTCATGAAAGTAGTAGTAGTACGTTCGCCTTAGCCCCGCCCCTTTCGCTTATTCATGTTCTTCGTCGTCTTCTTTTGCTTCTTCTTTAGGAGTCTGTTGGTGAATCGTAGCTAACTTTAAAATGCTCATAACGCCACCTACTGTTTAGGAATGTGGCGTCAACAATGGCAACCTACACATACTCTCTTGCCTAAACTTGCTTCCCTAATAAAAGGTAATTCCCCACAGGCCTCACTGCTTCCATCTCCCCCACCCAAAACACCACCCAACCCCCATCCCCGTGCCATCCTCCTTACTCTTTCGAACAATCTCTCTCTCCGCATCATACATCTCACAATACAACAATACATGCTCCACTGTCTTGTCTCCAATCATGCATCACACATCCCGTTTTCATGCTTCTTAATCAATTTCAGTGAAAGATTCAGTTCTATATGACCAAATCTCAATCTTCCAAGTACCACTTCCTCTCTTCTATTCCCACAACCGTGATTCAGCACCTCTGTAAACATTCTTCCTAATACTATATTAAAATCTTCCCTTACTAAACGCTTCCCACATCCTTTGCCATATATCTAAACCTTTTTTATGAATCAGTGTTTTAATTTCCTGTCTACTCCACATCTACTAGACATGGACCTCCTATCTTAGTTATAATAGCCTATTGACTACAGAAGCCATTAGACAAAGTTTCAGGTATGGCTAACTCTGGAGATGCCTTTAATCTCTCCACAATGCCTTCTTACATATGTATCGTGCGCCCATGACCAATTGGTATGTTGTTATAAAACAGCTGAGCCAAGCGTACAGCACAGATGAACAGTCTCAGATTGCTTCCTTGTTCAAGAAAATGTCATGTAGATCTGTTTGTTAACCTTTATAAACATTAGAAATACAGCTCTGAAAACTGAAAAGATGCCATATTATTTACTTAGTAGTTCATCACCACAGAATGGTAACTCCCACTAAGGTGAACCCATGGATTTTGTTTTGGCTGCAAGTACGGTTTTGAAATGTGTTAAAACTAAAGTGTTTGCTCTCACACTCCCTCAAACAGCACTCACTTCAAAAACTAAAACAATGAGGAAATGTATAAATGAGACAGTAGAGAGCAATGAGCTGGTAATCGCCAAATATTGCTTTATGGAGGGGATGAAACTCAAGTCACTGCCATCACTGCTGAAGCTGACCAATGATAATATTGGGAACTTACCACAAACCCCCAATATTATATTATATAATATTATTATTATTACGATAATAAACTTGTTACCAATGCAATTAGAGCATTAAAAGGTGTTGTTTTGTCATACCTTTGGTATACGGTCTCATATACCATTGCTATAAGCCAATCAGTATCAATTTGCACTGAAAATAAGTGCTGAATAAACGGTCTAAATTCTTATGTACATAAGATGTTTTTCCTTTTCAGAAAATGTTTTCACTTTGTCATTATGGGGAATTGTGTGTTAATTGATGACAAAGAAAAATGCATTGAATCAATCATAGATTAAGAGTGTAACACAAAAAACTGTGGAGAAAGTGAATGGGTCTAAATGCTTTCCAAAGGCAATATATAAATATACACAGTGCCCTTTGAAATTATTGTCGACCCTTGGTAAAGATGAGAAAAAGGCTATGAATAGATGTCATTGTAGTTAATCAGCTTGATGTTACACTATCCTCTGAGGAAACATTGTGAAAAGAAAATTATTTGTATATATAATAATAATGTGTTACAAATATTGGCAACCCTAGAAATTATTAAGTATATAATTATTGATATATATTGTTTTGTAAGTTCAGCTGAGCCATTAGGTGGTCATCAGTGACATCCATTATAATTTTCAAAGTTCATTTGAGCCACTCTTAAGTGGTCATCTGTGACATCCTTTTTAAGCTAGGATATAAATATGCAATTGTACACATACCAAACTCTATTAGTCATCTATCAATATGGGAAGGTCAGATAACACAATGATGCAATTAGAGAAAATATTGTTGACCATGATAAATTAGGCAGTGGCTTTAAAACAATGCTACATGATGGAAAATATCCATCTCTACTAGTGAGTCAATAACCAAGAAGTTTAAATTAACTAAGGCAATTTACTAACTTGTATTTTGCTGCCAAACAGTGGGGTTAAACAAATGGGTTAGAAGGGAACTTTTTCCCTAAGGTTCACAATTTTGCAATGGTTTTTGTACACAGAATTGCAAAGTTGGTTTAATCTTGGGGTCCCCAAGTCTCCAAAACTGCCTTTAGACATCACCTCCATGCCAACAAGGTATTTGGGTGTCTTGCCCGAAGAAAACCTCTACTCTCATCAAAACAAGACATTTGGCCACAGAACACAGTTCCAAGCAAAGTTCCAATGATATTTGGAAAATTCCAACTGCTGAATTTTGTCTTACAATAAATAAATACAAATCAGTAGGAATATACTTTTATTAGAATTGGTTCATATGAATGTCAGGGGTTCCAACAACTGTGATCACTGATTCTCAGAAAAATATTGTATCGCTTGATTATGAAATTGTACAAAATGTTTTTAACCTTAATTAAAGGTTACATTTTTCTTGTATTTTCAGTGTATGGTCAAGCTGTTAAACAACACAATTTGTTCATTGACCTTTTCATACATTTTTACAAATAGTTCCAATGGGCACTGTATATGTTTAGCAATGCCTTGCATTCTAATGACTTGGGATATGAATAAAAATCCATATTCTGATTCATTTTATTATGTAAAGGGAGTTGGTCTTGATCATGTGACTGATAACGAAAGATTCAAGTTTTTATCCCCTATATCTTGTAGATGATTTTAATGTTGTGAAAATCCAGTTTTATTTTGCCAACTGTTATGGGATATTTTACTAAGTCAATAGTGACAATAAAGAGCTAGTGAAGAACATAAATCATTGCAATATTTTGCGATCAACATATGACATTAGATGCCCTTCAAGATACCAGCCCAGTCAAAGCTCTTCTTTATTCTGGTAGTGACAGCACAGTCCCTGTCCATTTACCGAAAACATCTTAAAGATTCCCTTTTTTAAATGATCTAAATTTATTCCACCTAACAATAAACTTGAACAACACTCACAGAGAAAGGTCACACTGTAGACAGTAGGCACGAGGGTAACAGAGCTTTACTTTTACATACATCATTTACAGTATGTGAATGCAGTGGCTAACTTGATTCACACACACGTGCACTTACACACGTACGGACAGACAGACAAAATTATAGTTCAAACCTTGTTTTCACTGTCAGATAAATATTTCAGGAAAATGATTTCATTACATGGCTTATTGGTAGATGATTGCTGATAAACTTGGTAAACACTGCCAGGGGCGATAAAATATCACTGCAGCAGCTAAATACGTTTTAATGAGGACAACTGTATGTGGGGACGACCTTGTGAACCTTATCTGGAAAATAACTTAGTAATTGTCTAATTGAGAGGTTTTATAACAATTTATTACATAAAAAAGGTCTAAATGTAATTACATTTTTTTTCAAAAACTCTCACAATCTCCATTTCTACCCAAAACATGTCAGTTTCCCTTTAAATACACATGCTTACTTGTTTGCTGAAAGTGATTATACGTTGAACAGTGCTTGGTTTTAAATGCTAACTTCGGGGCCTCCTGTGTTCTTGCTTCTGTGCCTCTTTTTTTTTGCAGGGACAGGCTAATAAGTTATCATACAGTTCATGGTAGCGTAGCTTTTCTTCTCACCACAGATGTCAGCATGTAGGATCAAATGTGGTCAAATCTTAACTACAGGGTCATATGGGTAGCAGGCATCAAGGAAAGATCAAACACCAGAGTTCAGTCTCTTATCCACTCTGTTGAAGAGAGAGGGAGAACACAGTATCTTTATTAAACTACACATACGAGCACAGTGTTTTGTGAGGGTGTAAAAAATTAGACCTACAATGCCAGATTAAGACATTTCTAGATTCTGGAGGGCTAAGTTAACATGGGATATAAGCGGGAACTAAAGGAATATGTGTGTGACAGTCAGAGATGGTGCCTTTAGGAAATTCCTCACATTCAAATTATTAAATTTTTTTTTTGCTTGTTCCATATTCAGCTCTAAACTGCCTTTATTGGTACTCAAAGTATGACTGTCTAAATAGATATTATACTATACAAGTGCTTCAATCTCACATGGAAAAACGCTTGTACCTAAATATATGTATTTGTAATGGTAGGATACACAAAACAGAAAACCAACCAATGCTCCCAAGACACACAAACAATGCTGAAGAATGTGATATTTGGTCTGAAAGGAAACAAACATAGAAACACAGACACACACACATACACAATACACTCTTACTTAGTTGCCTCCTGTAATTCTTTGTCCAGTCTAGATCAGGATCAAAGTTAAGAGTTAGTAAAGGAGGAGAAAATATTACAGGCATGCAGTGAGGTCAGTACATCCTGGGGCAAAAGGGGTTAAAAGGGTTAGAAGAATGTGGCAGGGAACAGAGAATGTTATTTTGTGCAGTTAAACATATTTTATTTTATTACCCATGTTATAAATTAATCTAATCAGTTTTTATGAAGGACAGCTCCTTATGGCAGCAAGCTCAATCGACAGATTTTCAAGCAAATTTTCAAGTACATCAGTTGCAAGAGTCTTTCGTACTACTGAATATACCATTACTGAGTATTTACGAAATAGACTTTAGGGAATTAAAATAGTTTCTCAAAATAAAATCATATCTGTGTGAAATTCCCTTTACCTTGTGTTGTGTCTTAAGGCCAATGCACAATAATTCATATTGTCATATTTCCAAGACCATAGTTCGCTTGATTAGCATTGTTAAAATAAATACATTTACATTGTGCGACCGCTATAGCAAAAGCTGGAAACATGATCAAAAACACAAACTAACTTCGCTGGCGTTGTTTTCCTAAAAAACTGCTGATTTTCTTTACCTTGAGAATGTTATTTTTGCTATACATTTTTTTAGCTGACACTTCCTATGTTTGTATGTCAGTTTTGTTCACAGTGGAATCAGATCTTGATTAGTCTTTACTAGATATACACCAGAGCTTGGACAGTGAAACTATTTTCTTGTCAGAGACCAGAATGAAAAAGATGGTATCATTCTGATGCGAAACACAAGGAAGAATAGGCATTTTTGGGAGGTATAACATTACTTGTTCAAACTGAAATGACAAGGTAGTGAATCAACCACAGACAGAGAGAGCAGCTATGTTACTGGAGCAACTGCAGCAGCTGGCGATGGGGGCGTTGCGAACCAAATAATCCCTCAACCCTTGCCCAGAATTTCAGGAAATTGGTCTGTAGCTCATGCAATCTGATGCCAATTGAACTTGAAAGCCTCAGTTGCAACGAGTAGGACCTGTTGAGGCCAATGTTGGAGAACATAGATGACAAAGTTGCTGACAGCAACGTCATTACAAGATGTGTGACTGATTATGTGGATTCCACCCCCTTCATAACGCCCTTAGTGTTGGAGTTTTTTCCACATTATGAAAATGAACTGGGAAATAGTAACATTAACGAGCAGTTTTTATGTCCAAACTGGCTTGAGTTTCCAAATGTGAAATGCCAAATCTTTAGCGAAAGTCTTGCAATGACCCATAATCAAGACGAGCATGCTAATGTTCTGTGTTGATCCTAGCAGCTAGATTACAGTTTTGCTGTACATTGCTAACCCATTAGGATGACATAAAAAAAAAATCATTGCTAATGAGACAAATTACTCAACTTTGTTGGAAGTGTTTTCAAGGAAAAGTTTGCTTGCAATGCAGCATTTACTATAGCAGTCGCACGTTTTCAAGCCACGACTTTCGACAATGCGGATTAAGCTAACCCGAAGTGAAGAATGGCCTACTGTGAATTATGACACCATGGGCCTTCGGATAAACAAGTTAATCACCAAAGACAGAAAAAAAAATCCTTCATGCAGAAACAATCACAGGACGGGTCAGGACAGACAGGACACATTCTGACACATCACACAGGCTGTTGCTGAGGTCATCAGATCAAATTAGGGGCTGGGTTGTTAGTGCCAAGGGGTGGGGCATGTCCGAAAAATACTGTATTACAGGAGGGGGTTGGGGGTGGGGATTGAGGACACTAACACGGGCAGACCATTGGAGTTTACCTCATACATGCAAATGTCTGTATACCTCTCTCCTCTTCGTACCTTAGGAGGGAGGTAGGAGGTGTACAGTTAGGGAGCAAGCTCAAAACACAAGCGCTTCACCCTCCCTTCCTCCAACCATCGCGGTTCAGTTTCCCTAAAAGCAGAGCAATCACGGTGTCTTCTAAGTGTCCCCATGGATAGCACCCGGGCTAGTTTGACTCTCTACACGACCAGTGCCAGGGCAAGGCGAAACATGCCCTTCACCTCAGGACGGCTTCTGTGAAAAATACCATCCTTCACATAGAATCTTTGAACTGAGCGTCCAAGAAATCAGCAGAATGTTTTTTTAAAGGTTTATGCAAAGTCCAGCACCCTGGGTGTGTGAAAAGCATGCGTTAGTAGTCAACATATGAATTTATGCTTGCATCTAACTAGTTCCTTCCATGTCTGACTAGTTTCAATTAACCTTCATTTAACCCATTGAGTTTACCGTTGGAGGACACATCAGTATTTACAACGACAGTCTGACATGTATATATACAGTGATAGACAACTTGAGGTTCTGGATTTAGTTATTTTCCTCTTATATCAGCATGTCTTCTGGCCCAGGCATCTAAGTTGCCTATCCCTCTTTGCTCTTATTTTGGTGTTGTTGCTGTGTGCTTTGTTTCTGTGTAGCCTGTTTGTCATCCATTTTAAAATGCTTTTTTGCATCTTGCCAGGCTGTCATTGTAAATAAGAATTTGTTGTTAAATGACTTCTCCGGCAAAATAAAAGTACAATTAAAAATAGAATGCCTCTCAGTCTGCCCTCTCAATAACAGGCATTAATGCAAGATTTTACACTGATTTTATGGTTCTAAGGAACATAAGTCGAAAAATGGTTGTCGTACATAACTCCAATTGCACAGGTGCTGTGCAAATTGATTTGAAACCAACAATAAAGCAAAGACACTATTAGTCAATGTGGATTGAAATATTGTTTCTTGAAAAAGTCCTATTACAGAATGACATAGTAACTTATTCCAAGCAATGTTTACACGGGGGGTTTGGGTCAATTGAATTGAAGAGTCACAGTTCAAAAAGTAATCTGAATGTAAAAAATAAAAAAAGGTTAATGCACAACTTCTCTATTTCATTTAACAGATCACATAATCATACAAATGAAATATTTTAAATTTTTTAAAATGGAATTTCAGTTTACCTAACAAACTGACCCCAAACCCTGGTTCACCCTTGTCTCAAACTAAAGTGGCAGATCTATGTGCATCATTCTGGGTGGGTGTTTTCTTACTGTATCTTCATGCTTGCAATATCTTCACATTCACTCACTTGATAATGCTCTCAGGGATGTGCACATACTCCATTGGAATTAGCTCCTGTAGCTCTGTCAGGCTGTTCACATACTTAATCTTACTGCTGAACTTAGAACTGCAGAGATAGGGAGATATAAAGTCGCTTAGCTGGATAGAATCAGGCCAACATTTAATCACAGTTCTAGCAGTTGCTCAATATACTGTAATCTGCATTCAAAAACTCTATGCAGTTTAATCACTCATGGCATATTTTGCAGAAGGCAGACTATTATTATAATCATAAGGAAATATACTGTACCTTATTTTACTACCACATTTGTCTAGTTATGACCTACATTTAACCACACATACTGTACATATATATATATTATATTATATTAAAACTGATTAGATACATTTTTAACAATAGTCACATTGTGGAAAATTAATTCCCAAGTTAAGTACAGAGCCACATCTTCCTCTGGCATTTTGATTCTGGACTAAGAATCTAATATAACTAAGACATCCCATGAACAAGGTACGGTTGGGAACCCTTGATGTAGGCTGCTGTCTGTGAAAAGGTGTCACTTGACTCTGGTATGTGTGAGAAAACATGGAGATCTCCACCTTATGAAGGGTCTGATGACACCCAACACCGTTCGGATAAACCATGATGGATGGACAATGATAAAGGACTTGAGATTCTTCCTAAGCCTGGGACGAGACAAGAATACAACAGAAAATATGTCAGGGAGGACTTAAGCATGTATGTTTGTAGGTGTGTGTGTGTGTGACTTCTTACCTCCTGTCAATCATATGGTAGCACTTCTTCATCCAACCCAATCCAGGCATCCTTCTACGGGGTGTGGCTCCATTAAGATACACAATCAAGTAGTCTTCTGCAACCATGAGCTCCAGAGTGCTGATCACATACCTAAACCCCACCCCACACACACACACACACACACACACACACACACACACACACACACACACACACACACACACACACACACACACACACACA
>JACXGI010006672.1:13828-29836 GCA_016801175.1 Esox masquinongy
TCTCTCTCTGTCTCTCTCTCTCTCTCTCTCTCTCACTCTTTCTCTCTAGTCTATGCAGGGTAAAATACTGCGTGAGACTCAATAGCAGAACCATAGGGTATTACTTCCTTCTCAATCAAGCACACTAGACAAATGTTTTAGGAACATTTTAGAGGGCTAGTAGTCATTGCTGAGAGATTGATCAGGAATAGAAACATTACATATTTTTTACAATAATTTCACTGATTCTCTGGCATTGTTTTGGATTATCAAAAGAGGCTCAGTTGTAAGTACGAATAATTTTCTATTGGTGATATTCTTACTCTGTGAATAGTTTAGTTCGCCTGATGATTAATTATATTGTAGGTGTATATTATCATAAGTTTATCTGAAATGTTTCCATTTGTATTATTATTATTAACTTATCCAAAAGAAGAGTAGCTTCAGATAACTCATATTCAAAGTATCACAGCCTATTAAGTAAGGTATATGATAGGCCACCTTATAACTGTTAGGTTATGGAGTTCAGTTAGGGGATTGTTCAGAGCCTGGGAAAGTGTTTCAGGGCCTAACGAATGACGTGCTGACGCTAGAATCTCTTGTTCGAGGAACCTCGGGGCTTCCAGACGTTATTGTTATGCAAATGTGTTCCAGCTCGTTGTTGAACTTGATGTTGACTTCTTTCTTTTGGGGCTAATTTTTCTCGGTCACTTGTTTGTGGGAAAATCTTACAGGGGTCTTCAGGGCGGGTATTTTTAAATGGGTGTGTATATGCCTGCTGACAATACAATGCACACCACTGAGGATTAAGTAGGCCTGCAGACTTCATCCTTTTTTACAGTAATTTCTTAACCCAAAATTATCGTGTCAAGTTTTACTCATTCAAATGCATATGGATTTATTTAAAATATTGAAGTTAACTGTATTTGCCTGAATGTACTGAATTTATTGTGCTAATTATTATTCTCAGCGAATCTAGAGTAAGTGCAGCTTTATGCAGATGGATATCTGCATTTCATTTAACACATTTGTGATGTGGCACGGTACACATCGAATTCAGTTTATGTAAAAGTCATTTTAAATTTAACGTTATTTCCAGTGTGGCTATTTTATCGGCAACAGGTGTTGGTTGTATGGCATTTGTCTATGTATTTTATTCCCGTACAGAGTTCTGTCGTGGGAAAAATAAAAGTAAACCAACCTCTACATAAAATGTATTTTTCCACAAAAGGTTACTTGGATTTTTCCCACTGTACACGCTCTCTCAAAGTATGATTAGCTGCATCAATGTCAAATTCTTTACCGACGAATTGAACTGAATTTGGCTAATGAAAACTATATTTATGGCAATTTGAATCTCGGGGTTAAACTAATGGAAACTGAACTTTAGAACATTACTTGAGGATTACATTCCATTTCCCATATAAATGTAACATTCTGTATTTAGGTCAACAGTAAGTATTCTGTAGTATTTTGGTTTAGACTTATATATTTTTTTAATTAATTGTGTTTAGTATTCCTAATGTAAAAACTGGTGAGCTCCTGAGTTTACAATGCTTACGCTTGAGGTTGGGTGCTGTTTAACTATCTTGCTTGTACATTATAGTTGAGCGTGTGATCAGCAAGCTACTTATCCAATCAAAATTCGATTTGATAAAATTGTCTCAAATCAACAAAATGTTGCTTGCTGATAGGCTGAGCTTGAGTCATATATTGAGATAGTGTAATACCGTGTTTAGCTTATTTTGATGTTTTCCAGTAGACAATTTTTATTTTCTCTGAATTCGAAGGCTTTTTCTACAAAAAATGAGGAACGCTGCAAAAAAACTTTACTCACTTTATAAAACCCATGCACGTTGTAGGCCTGGAGTAGCCATACCATGCCTTTATTTATTCCTCAGGATATGGGGCCGTTTGTTTATAATTAGTCTGACCAGTGGCGAAACTATCGGGTTGCTGGAGGTGCAGTTTCACCCGGTCCTGCTGTGGGTGGGGGGTCCGTGCTTGGACTGTATCATAAAATCATTTTTGTATTTTTATTTTATATCTTGTGTTTATATCGTGTAAGGACATCTTGCACCCCGGCCCGGCATCACCACGCTACGACAGTGAGTCTGACCCTATACACAACGTGTTGGCTAGTTCATAGCAATGTACCTCCCAAGGTGGACATCCGTGATATCAACGCGGCTCTTGTGCAATAATCAGATATGCAATCAGATGATATAAGCAGGCATTTCGTTCGGTTGAAATCTCCCTCTTCTCTCTTTATTGGTTTGCATAATAGAGCACGCACACACACACACACACACACACACACACAAACACACACACACACACGCACTCATTGTCAATGATGTATGCGATAGCTAGCCTACTTTTCAGACTACAGTACAGCGAGTTGTGATTCCGGCTTGTTTCCAGTAGATCGGACAGATCCGTTTATCAAAAGGTGTGGTTGTTCATTATCATGCAATCTCATCTTTCTGTTGGCTAAGATATCCCCCCAAACATGCTTGATAACGCTGTACTATCTGTGGTAGGCCTACAGCGAGCACTGCTGAGGAAACGTATGAGCGGGCCTATTTCAGCACCGCGGACAGAGACTGCGACTAGAGGCTGGGAATGCGGGGATTTCAACCGTTTTAACGAAATTAGTTGCAGCCTATAAGTCATTGCTTTAGCAAATCTTTAAATAGAGAGCTTTCGGGAGATTTAATATAAATTATAATATTTATATGCTGGTGTAACTTTATTAGTGGGTGTGTGAATGTGTGTTTTGGACTGGGGTTTGAGGATGTGTGAAGGAGGTAGAGGATAATATGTTGATATTTTATCAACAATGAATATTTTCTGAATGTAAAACTTACTGTAAAAAACATAATCATGATGTCAGTTGTCAAACTGTTGTTGGCTTAGTATATCCTAGTGGTCGAAAATCCAATTTCTACAGTGAGAAAACTGAGGGAATAACAGTGATGAACATTATTAAAATAGATGCTGAGATCAACAGGTGAGAGAGAATGTAGGCCAGCTAGTTGACCCAATTCATTGCTCATGCGAATCATGAATTAGCAAGAGCTTGTTAGCGGAATCTCTCAGATGACGAGAAACTCAGAAATGAAAACTTGGAAGTTTTCGCAAGTAGGCTAATTGGATAAAATCCTTGCAGCACAAGTTTAAAATATATGCATGAAACAGATTTTCTTCAGTCCAATAAGTATCACATGGCTAAAAATACTGCTCCGTTTTTACAGCAGTCTTATTAAATGTGGTCGTTATGGTATAGGCCTAATGGTCGTATTAGACAATGACTTATTCAAGTACAATATGAAGTTGAGGAAAAAACACAAAACAAATGCTGTCTCTTGCTTTCTTGCTTTCACACGTTTTCATGGACATGTAGTGGTGTCCCGTCATTTTTGTTAAACCTAGCCCCTGATTCGTGAGTACTTCTGAGTATGTTCTTGCCTTTCATCTTGTAAAGCATTTAATTTAATGTATGTACAGTAAATACGGCAGAGAAAATATAATATTGGAGGCCACAGGCAGGCAAATGTGAGTGATTGAAAAATATATAATCTGAGACCTTTGCATGTACACCCAAGAAGAAATAACAAAATGTTTAATGAAGAGGACCATTTTACTGAAAACAGGCCACGGCTGCAGTGGTGTCTGTCGTGAAATGACTGTAATGTAGTCTAAAAGTCTATGTTTGTCATACTTAATCTTCGATGAACACCTATGTCTGATGTTTATAATGTTTACATATGTCTAAGTAATGCATGCATGTTTCCCAGATAGACTCCTCGTTATTGTATGGTCTCATATTGTCTTATTCATGTCAACCGCACCATTGCTGTGAAGGTTGGGCAAAGTGAGGTACCGGAATCTCAAGCTAATTCTCAATATTCACAGTTGGCATTGTGTGCTTGTTGCGAGTGTTGGATAGCCTATGCTTTTCATTTTATACGCTAGTCGAGAATAGAACGGACTATTGCTACAGAACTACACCACAATAATTAATTACATTGATAGTGAAATGGACCATAAGGCTATTTTAATTTCACATCTCTTTTTTTTTTTCCTCTCTTTCTTTCTGTAGTGTTTGTGTGTGCATCTATCTAACTCCATCTAACTCTTTCTTCCTCTATGTTGTGTGTGTGTGTGTGTGTGTGTGTGTGTGTGTGTGTGTGTGTGTGTGTGAGACAGAGCATCTGTGATATTTTGTTAGTGTCTGTGAGTGGAAGTTTACTCACTAATAAAGTCCTGGGTCAGCGCGGTTTGGGATTGGTAGGCTACAGCGCGTGGGGGAGTTAACCACTGGGCATGTTGTGAGCTCTCTCATGCTCGTCAGTTGCTGCCTGTGTGTCAGGGTGGCGACATCATTCTGTAGGCCATAGATATTTGCCTAGGTCTACTTTCTTCAACTTGCATTTTATACCTTTATTTGCAACACGCGCTTTCTATTTAGAAATTGTATAATTTTAGACATTGGAATATGGGGATAAACGGAAGAACTGCACCGGTACGCTACATCTATGGTAAGCTATCATTATTTTAAAATGTGTGTTATTAGTTTTTTATTATTGTCATAGTAGGTTACATAGATCATATTCTGAACTGTATTAGGCATTGTGTGAAATGGCATTTTGAGAATGAACGATGATACATCGAAGTTCGTGTTGCCTAGTGATGGTTTTAGATGCGTTGCTTTTGGTGCGTGAACCTTCAGCATTTTCTGTCTTTCTTGTTTATTGGCTGTATTTGCAATAAATACATCCCGAGCATGTTACTTGATGGGAATTGAAAGGAGTTAGCCAGTTGTTCTACAATATAGGCTATCCAGGAGTTTTAGGTAAGGCTTTGGGATTTATTAAAATAATAGGCCTACTCCAAAGCAACACTATCTTGTTTTTAAGAATATATTAAGGTTTAAAGTTTACAATATGTGTGATATTCTAAGATTCAAGTTGGTAAGTCTTTGAACTTGATTGATGACAGACTGTAGTGTTTTTCGTGTGTGTTATCTGTGTTTGTGTGTGTGTGTGTGTGTGTGTGTGTGTGTGTGTGTGAGGAGAGAGAGAGAGAGAGAGAGAGAGAGAGAGAGAAAGAGAGAGAAGGCTAGCCTATATAGTGAACATTCCCTAACGCATCTACATATATAAAGAAACATAAATGGCATGCATATATGCTAGGAACCCAGCATTCTGTTGTACGGCGCTACGGTGTTAGTGGTGAGGGGGAGCCTCTCGCTTCGACTCCATGTGACTACGTACAGCAGCTCGGTCTACGCAGCGGCCCCTTTAAGAGACGACGGGTTAGTTTGTGTCTTTGGTTATCTAGCTGTATGAGTTATAATTTCATAAAGCTAGAGAACCGAAAGTATAAACTAATTCCAATGACTTCAGAAGCCGGGACTGCGGCGAGGTGGCTATATCCGGGCGGGGAGAAGGTGGGGGCGCTGGATACTGCGCGAGCCTGTGCTAGTTTAGAACACTCAAAATGCCGACGTGGATTCAAATCAATTCTTGCTTGAACAGATATGATAGATACATTTGAATGTAGTCAGATAGCCTAAGTGTATTCAGTTGTAAAATAGTAACTATTACAGAATCAGCTTAGCACGTAGCCTATCGCTGGCTGAGCTGTCAATGGGTAACAAACGCTCGAGCGTCGTGATGCTGGGGCCTAATGAAAATGTCTAGATAGATATTCAATTTAACTACTTATAACCGGAAATGTCAATTAGGTGTAAAAACGCCTTGTTACACAGTTGTTATGACAGTATTATTGCTATTCGATCTGGAGAAACAGTTAAAATACTAATTTCACCTGATTGGTCAGTTCTAAGGAGTCACGTGGTTGTGGAACCAGCGCTACCAGATCTCTCAGAGATAGGTATAGCGTCGTAAACCAGGCTTCAATATACTATATTTAAAACAATATTGATAATCAAACGAATATATTAACCTACCTACTGATAGTCTACCTGTATTTAGTTATAAAAAATACATACATAATTGTTAAAATGTAATGCATTGAAGAAGTTGCATTGACGATTCAATAGGCAACTTGATATTTTTAATCATGGACTGTTACAACTGCAAACGTTATACCTGTTAAGAACTTTGTGACAGAGTAATCTGGATTGCTACATCAGTCCCATTGTACATGTTGTTAGGGTCGGAGGCCTGTCCTCTATAGGTTATAATGAAGGGTTATTCTGAATGCACACTAAACAGGTGTGAGTTTAAACATTGACATATTGTAGATGTAAAATCCCTCTATGGTTTACTGTATGGAATATATATGCAAATTAAAAAATAATAATAGGGTGTATATAGGCTACAATTTACAGTTAGAAAATCTTCCCCTATTTAGCTGCAAAATATCATTTTTATATCCTACCATGTTTATTTTTGCCCTTGAGTAAAACAAAGTAAATAAAAAAAATGCAAAGCTCTTCAGTGACATGTTCTCAATGACAATTAATGAATTCCATAGGTGTAATAGGGAACACAATCTCCAAAAGAAGCCTCAATAATTTGCCATAATTTCAACCACAGAGAAATGGCATGGCTGGCCCATTTCCTCTCTGTGTCTGTCTTGTTATGATGTCTCTGAGAGCATGGGCAGCGCCACTGAGGTAATCTCCATTTTAAACTAGTCGATTTTCTTCCTTACAAGTAAAATTAATTGGTTTACCTTTCGTGTGGGCACGTGTGGTCGTTATTAGAGTCACATGACCACATAACTCAAACCGGGTCATCATGATCTATGAAATGTGCTTGAGAGGAGGAATATTAACTTCTTCAAAATGTAGAAGTTGTGAAATAGAATAAAGTAAAACTGTACAGGATAGTTTGTCTCTGTATTCTGTTCCTTAGTGACGATAACGGTGTAGTTTTGGCAGTGAGTGATATTCCACATTGTGTTTGGCGGCTAAATGACAAAGATCAATCTTATATACAGTAACCCCTGGGATTGTTAAATGTTAGGCCTTGAACTGGAATGAGAATGTGGAAGAAGATGAAAACTGATGGGCACACTCTTCACCAAGCTGTGCTACTGTAAAAGGATCAGATTGAACATATAGACTACAAAAGCAATGTTTTAGTGCACACTTTTTGAATAATAGGTCTAGTTTAATGCAATTTAATTGTCATCGCACACATCTTTGCAATAGTAAAAACATATTAAATGAATTTATGGTTAAGTACAGTATCTAAGCATCCAGCTTAGAGTTGTCTAAATTGTGCACAGGAGTGGCTCAAACAGTGATTCTGATTTAACCTTATTATCCATTAAAAACTATAGGCTTTATCCATCCATTAAAACCTATAGGCTTTATCGATCCATTAAAACCTATAGGCTTTATCCATCCATTAAAACCTATAGGCTTTATCCATCCATTAATACCTATAGGCTTTATCCATCCATTAAAACCTATAGGCTTTATCCATCCATTAAAACCTATAGGCTTTATCCATCCATTAAAGCTATAAGCTATTTCAAATTATTCCCTGAAAAGATCATGGCATCATCTTTTATTAGCCTTACTGACTACACACTATGTGCATCCTTTAGGATAACTTAAGATGATCATGTTGGTTAGGGGGATTCCCTCCATGGTTCAGTGTTTTCAACTGATACAATATATGATGAATGATTTTCAAAGTCAGTATTTAATATAATTTACATCAATTGTCTTTTTTTATTCACACCTATATTTGCTTGTTGTATCCTAATTTAATCTTCCACTATCCTTTATATGCTTAATAACATCTAATAAATCTAATCCGTTTTTATTTCAGGAAGAAGTAAAAGTGCACGTACTGGAAGGTGCATCACTGTCAAGTTACAAGATGGTGGCTGAGGTTACCTGCATGTCTGAAACAAAATGGTGGCTGAAGTTACCTGATTATCTGAAACAAGATGGGGGCTGAAGTTACCTGGTTGTCTGAAACAAAACGGTGGCTGAAGTTACCTGGGTGTCTGAAACAACAAGTGACTGATTTTACCTGGGTGTCTGAAACAAGATGGTGACTGATGTTCCCTGGGTGTCTGAAACAAGATGGTGGCTGATTTTATCTAGGTGTCTGAAACAAGATGATGGCTGAAGTTACCTGGGTGTCTGAAACAATATGGTGGTTGAAGTTACCTGGGTGTCTGAAACAAGATGGCTGATTTTATCTGGGTGACTGAAACAAGATGGTGGCTGAAGTTACCTGGGTGTCTGAAACAAGATGGTGGCTGATTTTATCTGGGTTGTCTGAAACAAGATGGTGGCTGAAGTTACCTGGGTGTCTGAGAGACCAGGGACTGGGAGGAGCAGGCCCAACCATCATTTCAAAGGTAAACAAAACTAAAGATTAAAACTGCAAAATGGATCATATTTGCTAAAAAAAAGTTTACCCTTTGGTCTTCCTATTTCACATGCATAATATATAATGTTATTTTTACAGTGAGAATGAACAGATTTAGATTTTAGGGTTTGCCCTAGGAGTTAGCCTATTAACTTCACTTGAGAAGTCTGAGACCAATGCACATGATGCTGTTAGCCTGAACATTAGGTACTGCTGTGTAGTTAGTAAATAATGCAGTGACTGGTCAAGTCATTGGTGAAGTCACAGGTCAAGTCATTGGTGAAGTCATTGGTCAAGTCACTGGTCAAGTCACTGGTCAAGTCAATGGTCATGTCATTGGTCAAGCCAGTGTTGTGTTCTTGTATAGAACCTCCTTCTATTGTGCAGAAACATAGAAAGAAAATCAATACCATTATCATCAGTGGTCATACCATTATGTAATTGTGACAATGTGGTATTACTGTCATAATGTGGTGTCAGTTTCAGTCATCTTTTGTTTTAGTCTGAGGCTACAACCAGCTGTGTGTGTGGTTGTGGAAGTGTGTGTATGGAATTAGTAAGGCCTTTGTGTGTGGTTGGGGAAGTGTAAGGGTATGGGGGTGGAATTGAGTGTGTGATTACAGTTTGGAATGTGTGTGTGTGGAGTAGAGTGTTTTACAGTATGGTGTGTATGTGGACGAATGTATTTTTCCAGGATAGTGTGTGTGAGTGGACTAGAGGTTGTGTTTACCGCATAGTGTGTGTGTGAGTGGACTAGATTGTGTGTCTGTAGTATGGTGTGTGTGGACTAGTGTATTTTTACAGAATAGTGTGTGTGAGTGTGTATTTGGGAGATAATTTATACACTATTTGGCAGTATGGCTGTTTTAATACAATTTCCAAACATACTTATCATCAGGAACATATTTTTTAAAGATATTCTCAGACACACCTATACAGTATTATACAGACACACCTATACAGTATTATACAGACACACCTATACAGTATTATACAGACATAGCTATACAGTATCAGCTGACCACCAGTTCTTTCTTTCTTTATCTGTTATACGCACACAATCACAGACACCACACACTTATTTTTTTATCATTTTTAAATAGTCAGATATAATTTGTCAGGTGGCTTGCTGTGGCTGATATGTGCATGGGAGCAGGATGTGTAATCCGTATCTGAGAACCTTCGCTGCAGTGCCTTATCCCTTTACGTGAGCCGGAGCCAGGGGCTCAGTCAGGCCTTGGGACTGCTCATGTGGCTCCGCCCCCACACCCCCTGAACGCCATTATTGTCCCACTTCTTTCATTATTTCTTACTCCTTGTTCCATTAATAGAGCTTCCATTATCATGTTCACTTGTTTTTCAGGAATGGCCATATTATCTACACATTTAATGCTTACGTGTCATTTTCAAAATATAACAGTGTTGTTGTGAATGTCAGAGTAAAGGAAATGTTTTATACCTACATTAAAAACATCAGAAATAATGTGGCATTTATTCTGCTAGTAGGGTTGGTCAGTGGACCTAAAGCTAGCTTGTTACTATTTAAAGATGTGCTTGAAGACATTACAAAGAGTACCTAAACAACAAGACCAGGCCCAAGGTCAAACCATCATGGCATCAAACCACAGGGTGCTCAGGAAGCTAGGTTATTGAAGTCTGGAAAGAGCCTCTTTGACTTGATGTGCAAACTTCCTTACCATTATGCTGTCTGATCAAAGGTATAGCTCTGTATGTCAATGAAGGGGAGATGTGTGTGTGTGTGCTTGTGCACAATATAAGGGACTAATAGTGAATTGATAAACACAGAAACATTCACGCCTTCGGTTTATTGGTTGCTGTTTTCCTATTTTCAACTATAATTAAATATACTATGAAAATTGACTAATCATTATGTGTAAGTGAAATGACGGAGAAACAACGTTCATCTAGGCAAGGCAGTACAAACACACACACATTTGAGGATGGGTTGGCTAAGGAACATCAGGCCGTGAGGGCGAAGAGACAGACAGGGAGAGAGGGAGATCTTTGGGGTCTCTATGCAAACTAGGTCTGGAATAATGAGATGTATTTATGAAGGCAAAAGCAGGAGTGTGTGGGGTGGGAGGGGACGAGGGAGGGGTTAGTGGCAGCTATTGAAAGGCAGCAGACTGAATGTGAGAGAGAGAGGGAGGGAGGAAGGGGGGAGAAAGACGGGGGGTACAGGGGGTTTGTGGCAGGGGCCCCATTGGTACAGCCTATCTGCCAGAGCAGCTGTGAAAAGGGGTCTCGTCTTTTTCCCACGCCCAGTAAGACGGGAAACAGTAGATCAGCTCGCTAGGGTCAAGTCCTATTGCTAATACATACACACACGAATACACACACAAAAAGTGTGTATACATGGAGACACCTGCCATTCTCCCAGAACACACTGCAGCTCACTTGAGGGCAGGGGGTTTGAAGGGGAGACAAATTATTCCTATTAAACTTCAACTTGAACTTAAACTCTTGTAAGAAGGCAGACACTGTATATATGGATCCTTTTTTTAGCTGCACAATACTACATGTTACTGTGTCAGATTTTAAAGATTGTTATACGAGGCATTTGTAGACAGAGTTAGATAATTGCAGTTATGTTGATCGTTGTGGTGTCCAGTTTTCCATCCCCCACTCCGGTCCTCCTTTTGGACAGACCCGGCCTGGATCTAGGACTCATAGCCATAAGCTTGGCTCTGTAACACACAAACATGCTCACTCACACAGATTGAGAATGAACTTTGGGGAGACACAAAAGATGGCAGATTTAGCCAAGGGGAGAAGGGGGATCAGGTGGATGTGCATAAGTGACTGTGTTGGTGGAAGACATGGCAACTTTGGAGGAATTCATTGCAGGCAGACACTCAGTGTGACCTTCGATCTCTGTCCAAATAATGGATGCATGGGTGCAAGAAGAAAGGGGACATTTTAGTATCCGGCTATATACACAGACTACCAAACACCATCTTTGATTCATGCAGGAATTCTATTTTAACAATAGCAACAGAACCTCAGTATTTCTGTTGTAAAGTACCTAGGGTGGGACTGCTGTTTAATACTCTGTGTGATGTCAGAGCACATTATCAGTCCTTTAGTCATGTTTTGAAACAAAATAGTTCTTAGAGAAAACAATGTTTTAGGCTTTAAAAATTTGCCCAGTGTAGTCGACAGATTGACATAATCCAAACTCCTATCAGTGGTTTCTGTGTTTGAGCTGAGTGGTGATGGCAGATACTATGACTAGTTTTGTCTTTGTACTGTTTGTTGCGGTGGCATTGACACCCAAAGTGGTGTTACACTTAAATCACTCCCCGTTGCCCTCCTCAGCTTTATCTATGCTACTTGGAGCTGCGTCACACTAATATGCTCCCACCCTGACTGGTTTTCTCACCCTGCTTTACGTTCCATCAAAAACACATGTCATTTGAGTTAACAGACTAATCCACCCCTCTCTCTGTCCTTTCCCCTTGCCTCACCCTCTCTTTTCCCCTCCTGCCCTGTTATTCAAATGGGGGTGGAGAAAAGAGAGTGGGACCTCCTCCTAATTAGCTCAGTGTAAAGACGTATTGTGACCGTCAGTGTGTATTGTGAGGATCTGTGCCACAGGCAGTGCGCATATTGTGAGGAGACATACACTCTGTTTATTGGGTTTGTTAGCGGAGTTTAATGCCTGCTGTTTGAATAGAATAACCCTCACTCTTCTTTAGCCTTTGAAGGGACATGAATGGAGGGACATACAAGGTGTTCACCAAAGTACACATACTAGTTCATATACTGTGTTGCCTTCTGTGAAGTGTCAATGAATGGATTATAGTCTTACATGCAGTGTGAAGTGTAGCTCTATGAGCATAAACACAAACTTTTTATAGTAAAACATTTTTGGAGTGCTATTTTGTGTCCATCTCTCATTTACCATTTATATATATATATATATATAATGTACTAAATGAGAGATTGTTATACTGAAAACAGAATGGGATGAAAGGATAGGGGAGCTGAGGAGATGGGTGGGGGATAAGGAAATGAGAGTTGAGAAGAATGGGTCAAGTAGGGAAATGAAAAGGAGGGTAAGAAGAGAAGGTTAGAGTTAGAGAGCCCACCTGCCTGTCTGTCTGCCTGCTCTGAGATTGTAAGCTGTCAGTCAAAACAGACACAGAAACAATACATAGAAATGCAGACAGTCATCCGCTTTGCCCAGGTTTACCTCCTTCCCTCTGTCAGTCTTCCTCTCTCTCTCTGTCTCTAGCGTTAATCTTTTTTCCCCCTTTGCTCTCTTGTTTTTCTGTGGTGGTTAATGTGTTTTAATTGAGTTAGCTATAGCCGTTTGCTCTCCCCTCTTGTTCCTCTTGGTTCACTGATCATCCACAGGAGGTAGAAGGGTTTGAGGTTTTTCCCCTGTTTTACCGGTGTAATCCTTTACTGCAGAATAAAGCAGTCCCCCTTTAACCACAGGGGTCCATTAGCCCCCCAGTGAGAGAGGGACTCTATACCCCTATAAACTAGCTCCCCCTGTAACCACAGACAAATAGGTATTTTGAGGTGGCTGTGTGCTGTGAGCTTTTTATTGAGATTATATTTCTTCACTCTGCATTTAGCTCGTCATATCGAGCAGAGCCTGTAGATCTCCTGCTAGCAGTAGTCTCTCTCCCTCTGTAACTCCTCGGTCTACCGTTCATCATTGATAAACATTGTTTAAGCTGCTTTTGTTTTTGATTAATCTACATTTTTCAGTAATACACAATCTATCCATGTCATTTGCTGGATTGTGATTTTTTTCTCACAGAATGTACCCAGCAAGCCACATCTGGTTCCATGGAATGTGTGGAAACTATTCGAACATCAACTACCTTCTTTAGTGATGATCATCAAGAGAACACTCTTTACAGTCAGGACATGGAGTGCCTGTTTGTCAGAGTAGCCTATATTCCTAAATTCATACATCCTAATGATGTACTCATCTTAATCTGCCCACAATAAACAAAAGTCTCCAATAAACAATAGGCGACCTTAAACCTTCTTCCAGCAATCAGACATGTTTCACAGTAACTCATATACATATATCTCTGTTCAAGGAACTGTGTCTATTTTCATCAACCATTATCCTGTTGTCTACCAGCGTCCTGCTCTCTTTGGACCTGTGGTTTTGCAAGCTCAGCGCTAAATAATATTTTGCACACATATTTAACAAGCAGTGAATACGTTTCTACATAATACACAAAGCATACAATATGCATTCAAAGCATACAATATGCACATTTCCATAATACATGTAATAGGTTTCACATAGGTTTGTGTGAGAGAAGCCAAAGGTGCAGCTTAAACAGAAAGTTCTGATAAAAAATTTGAACATTTTGCCTGTTCTGGGAATGTTTATTTTTTTTAGTTCCAGGGAGGTTCTGAGAACATCTGTCTCTGGTTTCTTGAACATTTTCAACACTGTGCAACAACAATAGAGCTTCCATCCATCATACAACTATCCTGCATCATCCTCATGTTGCAGGACTAAGACATATTGTTCCCAGAACATGATGTATTAACTGGTTACTTAACTCAGCCGCCCATAATGTGGACCAGGCCCGGTAGTTCCTGATGTTAGTGGAACAATGCATCTCTCCTGCAATGGCCAACATGTACTGTGTTGTTTCCTAAAACCCCCATGCAGAAAAACGTTCTGCAAATATGTTGTTACAACATGTGTCAATAACAATAGGACTGAAATAAAAGTATAACTAACACATTTTTCACAATACTGACTTCATAGATTTTAAAATATATCTGCAAATATTGAGGCAGCATATTCTAATTCTTAGCCAATGAGATTTGGGTCATCGCACACTTACATGTCATGAAGTATATTGAGGCAAATATAACAGACATAGCCTACAATTAGCAAAATATAAGGATCACACAACCCCATTTCCAAAAGAGTTGGGATGCTGCGTAAAATGCAAATAAAAACAGAATGGAATGATGTGCAAATCATTTATCCCTGTATTTAATTGAAAATAGTACAGAGAACATATCAAATGTTGAAACTGAGAAATGTTATTGTTTTTGGAAAAATACATGCCCATTTAGAATTTGATGCCAGCAACACGTTTCAGAAAAGTTGGGACAGGGGCATGTTTACCACTGTGTTGCATCACCTCTTCTTTTAACAGTACTCTGTGTTTGTGAACTGAGGAGACCAATAGCTGTAGTTTTGAAAGTGAAATGTTTTCCCATTCTTGCTTGAAATAGGATTTCAGATGCTCAGCAGTTCGGGGTCTCCTTTGTCGTATTTTTGTTTCATAGTGTGCCAAATGTTTTCAATAGATGACAGGTCTGGACTGCAGGCAGGTCAGTTTTCCACCCAAACTCTTTTACTACAGAGCCATGCTGTTGTAATACGTGCAGAATGTGGTTTGTCATTGTCTTGCTAAAATAAGCAATGCCTTCCCTGAAAAAGATGTAGTGTGGATGGCAGCATATTTTGCTCCAAAACATGTATATATTGTTCAGCATTAATGGTGCCTTCACAGATATGCAAGTCACCCATGTCATCTGCACTAATGCACCCCCATACCATCACAGTTGCTGGCTTTTGAACTGCGCGCTGATAACAAGCCAGATGGTCCCTTTCCTCTTTAGCTCGGAGGACATGGCGGCGGCAGATGTTAAAAGAATTTTAAATCTTAAATGAGCTCGGGCACAGAGAATGCGGCGGTATTTCTGGATCTTGTTTATATATGGTTTCTTCTTTGCCTGGTTGAGTTTTAACTTGCATTTGTGGATGCAGCAACATACTGTGTTCACAGACAATGGCTTTCAGAAGTGTTCCTGAGCCCATGCAGTGATTTCCACTACAGAATCATGTCTGTTTTTGATGCAGTGCCGCCTGAGGGCCCAAAGATCACAGCCATCCAATATTGGTTTTCAGCCTTGTCTCTTGCATACAGAGATTTCTCCGGATTCTCTGAATCTTTTAATTATATTATGGATCGTATATGATGAGATCCCCAAATTCCTTGCAATTTTATCATTATTCTTAAATTGTTACACTATTTTCCTGTGCAGTCTTTCACAGAGTGGTGAACCCCTCCCCATCTTTACTTCTGAAAGACTCATCCTCGTTGCCAATTAACCTAATTAGTTGTGAGATGTTCCACCAGGTTTTTTTTAGCGTTACACAACTTTTCCGGTCTTTTGTTGCCTGTCCCAGCTTTTTTGAAACCTATTGCTGGCATTAAATTCAAACTGGGCATATATTTTTCAAGAAATGATAACATTTCTCTGTTTCAATATTTGATATGTTGTCTTTTTACTATTTTCGATTGAATATAGTGTTTACATTCCATTCTGCTTTTCTTTACATTTTATACAGTTTCCCAACTTTTTTGGAAATGGGGATATAATTGAATGTAGTTAATTGTGTAGGCCTAGGCTAATAGGTTTCTGCAGTGTATTTGCTATTTTAATTGTCATAATTTTAATTTTAAACATATTTTTATCCTTCGCTTTTTTGTAACATTTGTGAAGCCATTATAACTTTGTAATCAATTTAATAGTGATGTTTAACAGAGAGACAGATAAACACCTATTGATTCATCAGAGATCTTTTGTGAATAAAATTACACAGAAGGTCACTTGAATTGTAGCTAATTGTAGT
>JACXGI010006672.1:29936-41193 GCA_016801175.1 Esox masquinongy
ATAGATAGATAGATAGATAGATAGATAGATAGATAGATAGATACATACATTCATTCATACATACATACATACATACTAGGGAGGCACTGGTATATTGGCCAGCAATTGGTATGGCATGAATGGCAAAAATTTAGTAATCGTATTGACCAATTGCTTTAAATTTGTCAGATTATTTCAGACCGATTGATATTGATGATATTATCATACAACTGATTAAATTCCAATTGATTCAGTTATTTGTGTGAGACTTTTGTTATTACAATATATAGAAAGGTGACTTTTGTAAGATTGAATTTGCATTTGTTGAAATTAGAAGCGTCATCTGAAACAACATATTCATTTAATTTATGCCAGGGTACACAGGTACAGAAATGACAAAACATCAGTATCAGACAGTTGTCTTATATGAACATGGACTGTCGTATCTGCCAAGACTTTTCTTACTGGTGCATCCCTAGAACACACACATTAAAAACCTGTTTCCATTAAGGGGAACTACTTTTCAATGTTGAATGAATAAACTTTTTGTGTTCCTCCCATCTCTATTTGTTCTAAGTCCAAATCCACGAGCCCCAGGCTACCCAGCCAACAGTGCTGACACACATACAAGTGCCCTGCACCCCTCCTTCCTCCTCAAACACACCCTTCTCTCTCTCCTCTTTGCCTTTCACCTCTCAATGCTCCAACCCTCCCTCGGCCCCCGTCTTTATAATGCAGGGCCTTATTGGGTGCTTGGTGGAGGGCAGCCCTGAACTAACATTGTCCCCCAGCCCGCCTTTGGTGGGTAGCCTCATTGTGTGCGCAGTAATGGGGAGTTAACACCCATGTCTGAGCCCTCTCAATGGGTGCATTGTGTCTGAATCTTCCTCCACATAACCCCTTTCGCATTGACCATCGTTCCTGCAGCCCTGATTTCTTTGGTGTCTTCTGTCTTAGGCAAACACTACCTCATGTGCTGATATGCGAAACACACACACACACACACCCACACACACACAGAAACACACACACACACACGAGTTCTGTACGGCAGTCGTCCACTGAAATACAAGGTCACCCGCCCACCATTGACTGACAGACCACCACCAGCCGGGCTTTTTTAAATGAAATATCCTCACGTTTGCATTCCTTTTCAAAACTCACAAACACATCTGTACATCACAGCTAGGTTCCCATCATACTTACTGTCCCCGTATGTCGACAACACCCGGCCACTGGATCTGTAGGCAGAAACGTGTGTGTGTGAGGTGGGAGGCACGGGCCAATTCTTTAAGAGTCTACGGAAAGGAAGGACAAAGGACCTATGGATATATAAAGGAATGTCCCCTTTGCTATTACCATGAGAACAGGATTCAGGACACCATCAGAATAATCTCAATCCTCTGGCCTGTAGGGTGGCTGAGACATGGCTTTGAGAAGACTTTGGGGAACCCTCAGGAGATTATCAGAGAGATATCAGTGAGATTACTAAAATGTTAATTACCTGTGTTCATTTGTAATAAATGATCTGTTTTAGTAAGACCATGGAAGTAACATCTAGTCTTTTAAATTCAGCTGTATGTAATGCATACTGTGGGTTTAAGCATGTAATGTAGTGGCGTTGTGGAGCATTTGGCTAGTTTTTGTATATGGTAGTGCCTTCAGGCCATGTTCCAGAAGTCTGAGCTGGCGTTCACTTCCCACATCTCCATCATCAAAGTGCTGCTATAACACATTTGCATAAAGCAGAGCGATATCTAATGCTAAAGCTGTAAAGTGAAAAAAATAAGTTCTCTGTATGTTTTTTGTCTTCTTTCACAGATGAAGGATAAAAGAAAGTAAGAAAGAAAGAAAGAAAGAAAGGGAGTGGGTGGATGGAGTGAAGGATGAAGGCAGGGAAGACGACTGAAGAGAGAGAGGCCCTATGTAGATCTTCATCCGTTCAATGCCATGGGCTCTTGTCCTCGTCTCTCCTGAACTGGTCCATCCTTCCATCCCAGGGCATTTGGAGCAAGCGAAAGAGGCCCGAAAAGGGAGCTTGTGAGTGGGCTGATGAGGCTGGAAGAAGTCCCTGCTGGTAATCAGCACCTCTGGAGCTGCCGGCAAGAGAAATCAATATGGAGAAGAGAATGAGAAGAAGATAGTGGGGTTGTCTAGGTTAGCCCATGGCCTAGGGGCCTTGAGACCTCCAGAGGAGAGGCCCCTCTCGACTTTGCTCAGCCCCAGCCAAGGCTTCTCAGACTGGGCCTGCGTCCGTACCCTAACTGGGTGTGTGTGGTTCTGCCGGAGGGGCCCTCTCAACAAACACCACATGATGCACGTTCTCCTAAGTGATTGAGTCTTTTTTTTAAAAGAATGCTAAAGGGGAAATCCCTCTATCTTTCTTCAAAAAAGATTGACGTCCTCCCCCACCTGAACCCCAGAGCTGCGTGGATGCTGATGGGAGGCTCAGATTTCTGATTCAGTCTTCATCTTCAAAACCAGATTGCTTATTCCCCGGGACGCTTTTACATTTGACAAAGAGACAGTTACATCTCATTTCAAATAATATATATATATATATATATACTTTTTTTTACAGTGGTGTGCATCTTCCATAGCAGTATACAAACCATGGCTGCTGAAAAATTTGTAAATTGGCATGATCGAACACTCAGGAAAACCAGGTCCAGTTAAATCCTAGTCAGATCTTCTGTCAACAACACTCATTCATTTCAACCGACTAGAATGTAAGAAGATAAAGCTGGGAGAGGCAGCTCAATTCAGCCATGATGTCCGGAACATAAATATAATTTTTAAAAATATATACAGAATTTTTACACTTCAAATTGACCACACCTAACCAATAATTTCATACCTTGATTACACTGAGAGAAGATCACATAATTTTGTTGATGAGAATACTTCGGAACGGATCTCCTAAATTAAGCACATGGTATGCTCAATTCCTAATAATTTTTGTTTTTACCAAATACTGTTGCTGACCCCTAACTTCAAGTATCTACAAGGGAAGCCACCATCAGAAACACTACGGATGACTGAAACCTCCCTGAGAAACAGAGAACCAGCAGACACCTATATATCTGGTAAGACCAGACTCTCCACTGCTACACAATCTTTCTTCTGTCAAACGCCGAGCACTTCCCTGTAATTCAAATATCATACAAAACCAACATATACCTGTATATCCCCCATAATAATATGGTTCTATGAAGAAAACGAATACATACAGGCACAATCATTGCATTGGTCTGTGGCATCCATTTTCCTAAAGATGCACTGTACCCATCTACTATGTGGTAGTTCTAGTTACTAAGACCAGTCCATGACGGAGCTGCCCTCGTCTTTCTCTGTGTATTCAAGCTGGAGGCAGCCGTCTGTTATAGGGCTCTATAGTGCCAAGCTACTGTCGTAGTCAGGGTGACGCAGCGCTGTTGTTTACATCCAGACGGGCACAGCCTCAGACAAAATGGCCGCCGCTCTGTTTCTTTGACAAAAATGGCGGCCACTGGTGTCTCTTCTCTAGCGCCATCTGTTACCTTGCCCGTCGTATGCAAATCTAGGCTAATTGCATTTGCATATACACTTGATTTTATGTGCCAACGTAGCTAATTGCTCGCGAACGTACCATAGAGGTAAGACTGCGTACGTTAAGTAGAAAGGCTCGTCACCACGCTTCCTTCCCCTTTTGCTTTGCGCAGTGTGTGTGTGTGTGTGTGTGTGTGTGTGTGTGTGTGTGTGTGTGTGTGTGTGTGTGAGTGTGTGTGTGTGGTATTGTGTTTTATAGTAGTGAAGGTGGCTAAACTAAAAGAGGTTATCTGGCAGTGCCATATGGGGCATATGTGTGTCAGTCTAGGAAAGACCCTGTATGCAAATCCTTCACTGTACAGAGGCAGGGGCTTTTGTTAATCAAACGCCCCAGACACACACAGACACACAAGATGCAGCACACACAGACACACGCATATGCAATCAGACACAAACGTAGTACACACACCCACACACATTCATGTGAATAAAAAGCGAGACAGCCAAGTACACAAACGCACACGCACAAATACTTTAATTAAGAGGGGATACCCAGACCCTCCAGACAGACTTTAATAGCCTCATTATCATGCACATCAGCCCTCATAGTGGGTTGTCTGTTTCCATGGCATTGGACACATCTGTGTATGTGTAGTACCCAGTCACCAAGCTGCGTAACTGACTTTGCCATGTCCCTTTATAATATAAGGACTGTCGACTCTTTGACGACTCTGCCATATCCCTTTATAATACAAAGACTGTCGACTCTGACGACTCTGCCATATCCCTTTATAATACAAAGACTGTCGACTCTGACGACTCTGCCATGTCCCTTTATAATACAAAGACTGTCGACTCTGACGACTCTGCCATATCCCTTTATAATACAAAGACTGTCGACTCTGACGACTCTGCCATGTCCCTTTATAATACAAAGACTGTCGACTCTGACGACTCTGCCATGTCCCTTTATAATACAAAGACTATTGACTCTGACGACTCTGCATGTCCCTTTATAATACAAAGACTGTCGACTCTGACGACTCTGCCATGTCCCTTTATAATACAAAGACTATTGACTCTGACGACTCTGCATGTCCCTTTATAATACAAAGACTGTCGACTCTGACGACTCTGCCATGTCCCTTTATAATACAAAGACTGTTAACTCTGACGACTCTGCCATGTCCCTTTATAATAGAAAGGCAGTCGACTCTGACGATTCTGCCATGTCCCTTTATAATAGAAAGACAGTCGACTCTGACGACTCTGCCATGTCCCTTTATAATAGAAAGACAATCGACTCTTTGACGACTCTGCAATGTCCCTTTATAATAGAAAGACAGTCGACTCTTTATCGACTCTGCCTTGTCCTTATATAATAGAAAGACATTAGTCACTTTAACAACTCGGAATGTACTTATACTGTATAATAGAAAGGGAAGTTGAAATGAAAGATGTAGTCTACAGTAACAGGGACAGAAATAGCATAGAGTCATTTAAATATGTTCTTTTGATTATAATGTGCTTATTGCTGAAAGAAATATCTGATACTTTTGCTTTCAAGTATGCCCTTGTCTTTACTTTTGACAGGTCAGACTGAGAGAAAGAAATACCCAAAAAAATGCTCCATTTAAAAAAAAAATTAACTTGTGTGACGAAAAATTTCACTGCATATTTCCTCATTGGAATTATTAAATATCTACTAACTAGCTGGAATGGTCAATTAATTAAAATATTGTAGTCTAGAAATTAGTCGGGTAGAAATGAATATTTCATATGCATGAAATAATCTTCCACCACATCGTTTCCATAGTAAAATTTGAATGACTGTCTCAGTTTTTGGGAATTAATTCATTCGAGGAGAAGAGTGTGAGCAGCTGAGCGACAATGCTGTCTTCGTATTTGCATTTGTCCATGCAGCCAGGCAGCTGCAGCAGTTAGTCCAGTACAGTTTGGTATACTGTGGGCAAAATGGCAGTCACGCGAATCATAGGGTCTGTCTGGTGGTTGTGGGAGGGAGGGGAGGGGGGCAGCGAAGAGGGAGGATGGGGACGGGTGCATTTTGGAGGTTCTAAGGGGGAGACTGTGGGGTGATTTCGGGGTCTAGACTTGGGGGTTCAGTTGGGGGTGGGGTGTTTGGAGGGGTAATAGTTTTTCGGGGTCCAGGGTTGGTTTAGGGTGGGGGGCTGGTTGTGTGACTGTCTGGTTTGAACAGAAACCATTAAAGGGGGTGTTGGAGGAGGAGGGGGAATGGCATGTCTTGGTCTGTGGGTGTGCCATTTACATATTCAGTGCAGCGAGGGAACCCATATGCTGTCTGTCAACCTAGACACATACACAACCCAGTCTGCCCATTAACAGAACGCAATCACGCTTTGTTAGAACTTTAACAGGGAGGAGGACCATAGACACCAACACTACCACTAGCACCTTAACAGTATACAGCTCTAGACACATCTATTGTATTCTGCATCACTGTCCAATGACTGGACGCGAGGCCGATTGTAGCCAATAGAATACTTGATAAAACAGGAAGAGGATGAAAGAAGGTGGGACGTAGAGGGTTTACCCCTGCAGTGCCAGAGAGGGCGAAATCAACAACACTATAAGCTCTGAGAGAGGAAAGAGAAGACGAGAGGGGGCTGGTAAAAATACAAAAGCACTCCGGCATCTCAAGAATATACAATATGACTCATTGACTAACCTGATAAATAGTTGAGATGTTCCATATTAAACCGGCTAAGATGTCCACAGAAATTACTTTTGTTGGTGATTTTGTCTTATGTGACAAAGGGAGACCGCTCTGCTGTCGAAGACTAGGGTAGTCTGTTGCATTAATCAGAATATAGCAACAAAATCTCCAATGCAATTTCTTGCAATAGCTAATGGTGAAGTGCAAATGATTTAAGGTGTGATTTTGGGGGCTCAGACGTACTGACAGAGGGGTTCGTGGGTGCAGAGCAGACAGGCAGACATAGACACAATGCAGATCTCCATAATGTCCTGTATGAACACTGCTGGGTGCTGCTGATGGAGGGGTGAAGACAGGGCAAAACCAGGCTGTTCCTGGAGGTCTGGACTGGGAGCGTGGGAAAGTCAGAAGAATATATGCAGAACAGTCAGGCACTGGCTAGACAGTCACCAAGGCCTGAATGCCTCTGAAGCAGGTGAAAGAGGACCCCGGAGTTCAAGGGTCAAGGCCAACTTGGAGGCCAGTCTTTCTCTCTCTCTTACTGTGTGTGTGTGTGTGGGGGGGGGGTACTCAGTCTGTCAAGTCTAGCTGGATGCTAATGAAGGTTCAGGACTGTTTAATAAGCAGGAGCCATCTTTTGTTTGCCTTGGAGTTCAGAGCCCCTCTCAGACATGGAGTGGGTCAGACTGGCTGCTGCAGGGTAGATGATGAAAAGATCCTCCATCATCTGCAGTTACTCAGACCAATGACAGACAGACAGAGAAAGACAGAGAAACGGATAGATAGATAGATAGATAGATAGATAGATAGATAGATAGATAGATAGATAGATAGATAGATAGATAGATAGATAGATAGATAGACTGAAAGTTTGAAATTGTTGTCTGATTGACCTTATGATTTCTTGAGGCGTCACATCCAAACCCTTCCCCGTTCCCCTTCACGGAGTGCTGTACCTCTACAGCCGCATTATGAGGCTATGCCTTTAAGAGAGGACACCATTACCTCATCAGGATCCCTCCAAAGGGGAGGAAGAGAGTGAATGGGTGAAGGAGGGCAGCTCTAACTCTCTTGCTTCTCTCCTTTATGCTTTGGGGTGTAAGGTTCATTAGCTCTGCTGAAAGGGACAACTCCCCCCCCCCCAGTCTGCTCAATAGACCCTGACTGTGTATCATAATGCGTACTTGCGTTCTCTCGTTCTTTCAAGGGTGAACTTCCAAGAGCACCTGAGAGAGCGTACTGTCTAGTATGGGAGAATGCAGAGAGCTTAAAATCAGTTGAAGGGGGCCCCCGAGTGGCACAGTGGTTCAAGTCACCGCCTCGCAGCACAGCTGCGTCATTGCGGCCAGGAGTCTGATTCCTTGTTGTGACATGACTACAGTGGTCTGGGGTGAAAATTTACTAAGCATGGCCCAGGGGGTTGATGGGTGGATTTCGGACACGGTTGTCTTGTTGAATTGAAGTCTAGTGAGTCTTTGCGGTAGTTTGGGCGCCTGCATGCTGATTCTCGGTTGTTGCCTGGTAAATGCTCTCTCCTCTAGCACGTATGTGATTTATAAATGATTCGCTTACATTTGGTAAACATACCTGTGCTGTGTGGACAGGAAACTGCATCCTCATTGGAGCTGGGTGCAACCGGTGTCATTATTTAAAGAAAGCTAGTTTCACTCACTTAGTTGTTGCTATGTTACCTAGTTAAATAAATGGCATGAAGATGTCTCCAATGTCACCAATAAAATAATACACGTTTAATTCACTGAATGACAACCAACTGACGCAGTTAATTTTCCAGAGGTCTGAATGAATCCATGATTAGAGAGATAAGAAGGAAAACAGGACCAAAATTGGGCAGCCCTGCTGTAGACAGAACACAAGTACACATTTAGAAACACTGCACCCTGTCATCCTGTTCCTAAGTTT
This sequence comes from Esox masquinongy, assembly GCA_016801175.1. Classification (NCBI taxonomy): domain Eukaryota; kingdom Metazoa; phylum Chordata; class Actinopteri; order Esociformes; family Esocidae; genus Esox; species Esox masquinongy. The sequence continues at coordinate 38,059 of JACXGI010006672.1, forward strand.
GAAGAGTGTGTGTGTGTGTGTTTGCATTTAATCTCCCAACTTGCACAAGCCATGCCCCAGTTTCTCTTTCATACTTCAATCAAAGTTAGCAATTGACACATTAGAGTCTCAGTACTTTCTCTCTTGGCGTCTCTCTCTCTTTTTCTGTCTCTCTCTCTCTCTTTCTGTATCTCTCTCTTTCTCTGTCTCTCTCTCTCTCTCTTTGTATCTCTCTCATCAGTATTAGTTCTCTTTTTCTGTCTCCCTCGCTCACCTCTTTTCCACAATATTGTAACATGTACAGTATATTACCGGCTGTCTTAATTGTATCTGCTCTTATTCACCTTCAAAATCCCATTTTCATTCTCTGTTTGTACAAAGGCAGATCCTGAGGAAAGATGTCAGGGCAGCATAGCTAATTCTTATGCAAATAGTTTAAACACACAGACACCATCACAAGCACACACCTTTCAAACATACACACATCACAGGCTGAATTAACCCTGATAAAGAAGAGAGGATTCCGCAGTCTTTTTGTAACAGAGCAGTCTTCTCTGTTACCTCTATTTCCCATCAGGCACTGTCTGTGGACGGCTATGTTGGGTCCTAGTCTGGCGGGTGGGAGGAGAAGTGTAGAGGATGTTCCTGGGTAGCAAGAGGCAGGCTAGTGGGGTGATTAGCATGACCAGCGCCATCCTTGGTTCTGTTCATTGTTACCACACTGCATTAATGAGCCTGGAAATACATTCAGGGCTGTTCTATCACATAGACGGCCTTGTAACCACCTCTGACAATAGCCCACACTGCACACCCTTACGCAACCAAACGTAGGACCAATATATATGTTTTTTTTAGTTACTGCCCTCGGTATCACCTGAGACTGAAGTTGTTCTACTCATCCTCCTCTATGGCTCCCCCTTTTGCAGTCAGACAAGTTCATAACATTACTACAGACCAACCTCTGGAGACAGAAAGAACCGTCCTGTGCACTGATTTGTCGAAATGTGTAATCTCTGTAGTCCCAGTTTAAATTTAGAGTCCATCTGTAGTCCTTGTTGAAGTCTCTGTAGTCCCAATTTAAATCTAGAGTCATCTGTTAGTCCCTGTTGTAGTCTCTGTAGTCCCAGTTTAAATTTAGAGTCCACCTGTAGTCCCTGTTGTAGTCTCTGTAGTCCCAGTTTAAATCTAGAGTCCATCTGTAGTCCTTGTTGGAATGAATAAGTAATAAGAGAATGTATGTGTAAAACACCTCATATTTTAAATTGTTCCCCTGTAATCTGGGACATATTTTGATCTACGAAAGTTGGCGGGTGCAAAAATGATCTGGTAGAACAGGAAAGCGGCAGTAAATGAGATGCTGTACAGTAAGAGTTGAATGTTTTTAAGACAAGAATTGAGCAGACATTTTGCATTTCATTATGTCTAGGTCACACCTCAGCCAATGGTAAAAAGAATGAGTGAAAGTGAATAAAAACGTAAATAAAACCTGGGAGGGAAAGACGGAGTACAAGCTTGACTCAGAAATACTGGCCTTGATATCTGCAGCTGTGGTAGAGAAAGAGATAAAATGAGACAACCATGTCGTGGCCTGGTTCTCTGGTTCCACAGGGAGAGAACCATGTTGTGGCCTGGTTTTCAGGTTCCGCAGGGAGAGAACTGTGCTGTGGCCTGGTTGTCAGGTTCCACAGGGAGAGAACAGTGCTGTGGCCTGGTTCTGGGGTTCCACTGGGAGAGAAACACATGCTTCCCTGCTAAGTAATAATGGACTGGGCTAGCTGCATGAGTCTCTACTGAGAAAGCAGACAACTCAGAACCCCAGATTGAAAGAAGACCCTCTCTCTCTCTGTCTGTTTCTCTGTCTGTTTCTCTCTCCCTCCCTGTCTTTCTGCCACTCTCTCTCTTGATGTCTGTTTCTCTCTGCCTCTCTCTCTCTCTCTTTCTGTCTCTCTCCTTCTCTATGCCTGGTTCTCTCTGCCTCTCTCCCTCTCTATGTCTGTTTCTCTCTGCCTCTCTCCCTCCCTCTCTGTCTGTCTCTCTCTCTTGTCTCTCTCAAATGTAAAATTACTGAGGTGCTAGGAATCTACAATTACTATTGAACCCATATAAATGCTGTTGGCCTCAAAATATTAGAAATAGTATTGGGTTGAGAATAAAGTGTTCTAGTCTTAATGTTGGTCCATTGTAATATTTATTTTCAATTTAAATTATTTATATATTCATTTTTACACTTAAATGTCTATGAATTTTAGACTAATAATTTCAGTCTTTGTTCATTTTTTCTCTTTGTCTTTTACATTATCTTGCATCCGGCTTATTTCTCTTCTGATCTCTTTCCCTCCAGTCCAAGTTTGCTTTTGTGTAGTTTACATAAAGGATGTTCCAGGAGGACTGTATTTGTGTGTGTCTGTGCGTGTGTGGGTGTGTGTGTGTGTGTGAGAGATAGGCGTGTGTGTGCAAAAGACAGGCGTGTGTGTGCGTGTCTATCAGACAGCCCCTGACCCTTGACCCAAGCCTGCTGTGAGGCTGTGGTTCCCAGAGGCTGTAGGCCGTAGGCACACATAGACAGACAACACGCGCACACAACACACACACTCACGACACACTCGTACACACACACTCACGACACACACGTACACACACACTCACGACACACACATACACACACACGGGCTCTATTGGCCTAGCTGTCCTCCGGCCACCCATTCATGACTCAGTCACGGCCACTTAGAGCACAGCAGACTCAGTGATTCAGACGAGGTGTGATCCAATGACATGTATTTATAATGAGGGGGCCATGGGGACGTCTTTGTTGGGCGGACACAATATCAGAGAAGGGGGAACGGAGACATGGCGAAAGAGAAACACAGAAAGTGTGAGAGAGTCAAGGGCAAGCTTCCCTGATGGACATATTTGTCCTGTTCAGCTCCTGGGTTTCCCTCACCCTACATACACTTGCTCTCTCTTCTCTCTCTCTCTTACTTTTCGGTTAAGGACAATTGGGCATAACCCATATCCACCAAATATAGGGTTCTGACATCTAATTGGACTATAATGAACTGCTAATCTGTCTGGCAGTACTGATAGAACACCATCCACAGATCTTGATATGGAGAGGGACCAGACCGTCTGACAGAAACCTGACCAGACCGTCTGACA
>JACXGI010006673.1:0-15415 GCA_016801175.1 Esox masquinongy
CACACACACACACACACACACACACACACACACACACACACACACACACACACACACACACAACTTTGAGACATTGCTTATTTATAGTTACAGTCAATACTAATCTCTAAGGTGAATGAATAGTGCGCTACTTTGACTGTGTACTGCAGGTGCCAATGTGTTGTGGTCAGCGAGAGCTGTAGTATGTTAATGGCTGCGCCTTCATGAAGCGATACCCCTGAAGCTGTATTGCCAGAGGGGCATTGGATTGGACCCAGATCTAATTTGATTGGATCAACTTCAACCAATTCAAACAGAAACCGCATCTTACAGAAGTAAACAACAAACAACAAAACATGCTAGCCACTTCTCACTATTAACTACCTTGGCTTAAGCAAAAGGAGGCAGAATCCGCACAACAAGGGAAATTGTCAACAAGGGAAATTTTGCATTCATCCTCAGCTAAACCACCACCATAGTTCATCAGAGGAAGCACACCAACCTCACCTCTTCCTATGTTTGATGAAGAGAATACATGCAGCAAAAACAGGACATTGGCCCGTTATGGCTGAACGGGTCTACCAAAGCAGCTTCTGCTGGTTGTAGGTTACCAGCGCAGCTCACCACAGCGTTCAGGAAATGGAACGCAGGTTGGGAAGCTTACCTCCCATCTTAAAGTGTTTGTTCTCCCAAACTTCCTTCCCCAGTACAGTTTTCACTCCATAATGAATAAAGCATTTCACTCTTTTTAAATGATGCATCCAACCGTGTGTGTTAAACTAAAGCTCTTGGGCAGAGCTGGTTTGTCCTCTGGAGTGAGAGGAAGAGAGGCTCTGCTTCCCAAATGACACCCTATACCCTACTCAGTGCACTGGGTCTATATTACTACATCTAATTATACAAGGTGCTATTTGGGACTCCTCCCTGTAGTAAAATGCCTTGCAGAGAAAGGAATAGGCACAGATGCATCATGGGCCAGGATGGGTGGATAATTGTGTACAGACAAAAGTGCATAGTCTCATCGTGTGATGAAGCTTTATAAATTATACATTCACTATTGCTGTTCCGTAGATCTCTGCAGGTTAGCTAGCATGCTGCACTGTTATACCGTCTATGACATGTGGGAAGATTTTACTTGCAATATATTAATATTTTTTACAACAGGAATCTGGGATGATATTGCATGAAAAACAATTGATGAGAAGGCAGTGAGTGCTCAGGCAAAGCTCTTGTCAGAGCAGAAGTAACTTGTACAGGAGCTTTCAACACGTTTTCTTCACAAGGCTTGTAACTCAAGCTAGATTAATCTCAGACCCAAGCAACGAGGCCCCTACTTCATCAGGCCGGGCTACTGCTGTGAAGTGCTGTCAACTGCAAACAATGAGAATGCATCACAAATTGCACCCTACACACCTAAGTAGTACACTTCAGACTCATAGGGATCTGGTCAAAATATGTGTAATCTGCAGGGAATTGGTTGCCATTTAGGATGCAATATAAAGTATAAAGGCAACTTAGAAACCTTCCATTCCCGAGTACAAAGTTGGCAAGAAGCACTTCTTAGAAAGACAATAAAGATCTTACAATCCAGTACAGTACAATATGCTCTTCTTTACGCAGCAGATCCTCTAAAACATGCCCAGATGCAAGAACCTTCATTGTGAAAAGAAAAGCGCAAAACAAATAGAGGTACGTTGGCATCTGGTTCGATAACAACACAAACTGTCCTCTGTATAGATTCCTCAGTTGGATCTGGCATTGATTTGATCAAGTACCATGTCCTTAACCTTACCCCTCCCGATCAGAAATCATGCTTTTAAAAAAACGACAGTTTAAAGGGGCACTGTGTAGAATCCTTCCTTTAACATTTTCAAGACTGAATTTTAAATAATGGCACCAATTTTTGGTCCTCCCCTACCCTTACTTACAAAACCGTAATAGCATTAGTTAGCCCACATTGTATTAGCTAGCCCACACGGAAAATTTGTGAGTTTAATTTGAAATAGGGCTGTCACAATATCAGATTTTCACTACACGATTATCGTGGCAAAACGATATTATCGCGGTATCTATAGAAAATGTGAAGAAAAAAAATGCTGTCAGTCATATTCATCTTCAACTTTGTTTCATGTGTTTTTTCCTCTTTTTGGCAAATGAATTACACTCAAAATAAGAACATATGGAGGTGGAGAGAGTCTGTAACCATAACTGTACAAATAAAAAAATAAAAGCATACAAAAAGAACAATCACACTTAATGGATAGTGAAAAGGCAACCAGATTAACTGATAAACAAAAGATCCACAAGGCCTAACACCGAGAGGAGTTTTTGGAAAAATACAAAACATTTTCACCTAGTGAATAGGCTACAAAAAGGCGTTGATTCAAACACTAGTGTATAGGTCCAGTGTATAGGTCCAGACTTGTAGTTTAAGCAAATGCATCGTTCGGCCATGAATAAGCTATGGAAAAACCGAGAGCAGTTTTTGGAAAAACACAACGTCCTTTTAACCATGTGAATAGGCGAAAATGGAGCGTCTTTGCAGATCTCTCCCGGGGGTTCTAGTGGGGCTAACGAGTTGATTTCAACCCCACTGCATAGGTCCAATCTCCTTGTTTAAGCACATAAGGAATAAGGAAAAGGAATCGAAAAATCTCCTTGTTTAAGCACATAAGGAATCGAAAAAACAAGGAGTTTTTGGAAAAATACAACTTCAGTTTCGCTTAGTGAATTCGATATTATCAGATGTGTATTATGAACATGATATCAATATTTCATTTTTCGAATATCATGGTTATTGTCAATACCGGCATATCTGGACACCCCTAATTTAAAACATCATCAGCAGATGTATTCTGGTCATTTATGCTAGTTGTACAGTAAACAGTTTTCAAATTAAATGCAAGGATAAAAAGCTTGGCATGATAGTGTAAAAAAGCTTTTAAAAGAAAAAATACTACTGTATGTAGAAATGTAGAAATAATGCAGACTACTGTGTGTAAGAATGCATGAATAATACAGACTGCTGAATGTAGGAATGAAGGAATAATACTGACTACTGTGTATAGGAATGAAGGAATAATCTAGACTACTCTGCATAGGAATGAAGGAATTATACAGACTACTGTGCATAGGAATGAAGGAATAATCTAGACTACTGTGTGTAGGAATGGAAGAATAATGCAGACTACTGTACATAGGAATGAAGGAATAATACAGACGACTGTGTTTAGGAATGAAAGAATAATACTGACTACTGTGCGTAAGAATGAAGGAATAATTCAGACGACTGTGTGTAGGAATGAAGGAGTCATACAGACTGCTGTATTTAGAAATTAGAATAATATAGAATAGTGTGTAGGAATGAAGGAATAATACAGACAACTGTGTGTAGGAATGAAGGAATAATACTGACTACTGTGCATAACAATGAAGGAATAATACAGACGACTGTGTTTAGGAATGAAGGAATAATACTGACTACTGTGCGTAGGAAGGAATAATTTAGGCTACTATGTGTTCTGTAGGAATCCAGGTATTGCACAGATGCAGGCCACACAATGCATTGTGCAAAACTAGCAGTGTTTTGTGTTATGACACTCACAATCTTTTATTTATTCTGCAATGTAGCCAGAGTTCATAAAACATTACTCTGCCTCCCAATTGCAAATGTTGACACATGAAATCGTTATTGAACTCCTTGTTGCCAAGTATCTGATGAAAGGGTACTCTCCTTTTCCCTCCTGAAAAAAGGAACATGAAATTGCTACACTGCACGTTGAATTGGTTTATTGGTTTCATCACTGTGCCTGATTTTGATTTCTTAATTACTAGTATTCTTTTAATATTACTTCATTAATTTGCCACTTAAAGATGTATCCCAAGATATCTAATGACTCTAAAGGTGGCTAGACAAGGCAACCGTATTTGATGACCAAGTTAACAAACGTGGACTGCACTCCCCGTGACCCCTGAGCTAGCCAGTCAGTGGGACTTGAATCCTGGTCTCCCAGTGACAAAACTAACTGTGTGGCCGTGACTTCAACACTGCGCCGTTCAGGGTTCCTTGTATATTTTTCAAATACTTTCGATGTGTACTAGACCAAATGGGTTGAAGGACATTTTTTTTTGTCATAAATAAAGAATTGCAGGTGAAAGCCAAAGAACATTGCTTTTGAAATAGGGAAAATACTACTAAATTGCATTTGAGCTGTCTTTCGTTTACAAGCCAGGGGCCGTATTCACAAAACATTTGATCTCACCACTAGGACTCCTAAACAGCCCTAAAAGTTCCTAGCTAAGAGTTTCCTCTTAAAACCTACGCTGCTAAGACCAACTTTTACTAAGGAACGGGGAGAAGTTTTAAGCTAAGAGAAAGGGCGGGGTTGACCCCGTTGCTATGGATGATGTCGTCTTCCACAAACAAGCCTGCTTACTGCGCCCATAGTGATTGGCTGTTAAGGGGGTCTCTGTCAGTGAATTCATCATAGCAATACTGTAGAACGATGTGTCCTGTTGCCATATTGAAATAAAGATATTGAAGTCAAGATATGTTCAGCTAATTGTCAGCCTCTTACACGTCTGGCAGTTCATGAAATAATGTGAGTTCATCTTTTGATGGTGCAATAATTCATGCTATTGTGTCCCATCTATATCACTCACTTCACCGGGTGGTGTAGTTGTTTGACAAAGAAAAAGTCAAACACAGTTGAAACTGAATGATTTGTCAGACGATATGGGGTCTGGAGAGGGCATTTATTGTTTAATGTAATATTCTATTGACAGATGACTGAGATGTAAGTAGTTCGTCTGCGCTGCATAGCTGTATTTTCCCAGTGGCCAAGTAGCGCAGAGTTGTCACAACCTTGATCTCCGGTGTTATTGGGTTGTTTCTGTTTGTTGGCGAATTGACGGCATTCCCTGACTAGCTCTACTATGATCATAACACCCTCGCGATTGAGCCGATACCTTTTTAAAAGTTCGGTGTAATCAAGTGTTTCTAAAATGTTGACCTGATTATGAGGCGGCTTGCCGGCAGCAGCCTTTAGGATTGTTTGTGATTTGATCTTCGTCACTTCGGAGTCCTCTTGACTACTCCTAACTTTCCCCAGATTTAGGAGCTGGTTTTAGTGCTAAAACACTTAGTGAAATACTCTTAGGCCAAACATTTAGGAGTCTTGAAGTTAGGTCTGACACACCCATTTTTTTAAGAGTTACTCCTAAATCATCAACTTAGGAGCTTCTTTTAGCCTTAAGATGTTTTGTGAATACGGCCCCAAGAAGTGGAGTTACAGATGTTTTCCCATTCTGTGAAAGTTTATATAAAATCTTCTCTGTCCTGCTCCATCCTCTTTCCTCTTTCTTTGTTCTTTGTCCTACAGTATGTGTCCTGAAATTAATAAGCAAGCAAGTGGTCAAGGAGGTTTCAGTTTATTAGCAGGCTAGTTGACAAGTTTAACCCTCTCTCTCTGATCGCTGACTTTCATCCAGAATATTCAATTGTTTCCTACACTCTGATTCCACTGCGAAAGAGTTTTGAAATCTGCTGCACCTCATTTGAATCAGCTTCTCTTTGGTTGAAAACCAAAGATAATTTTCAATAACAATTTTGTCCTTAGTTTAATCCATATTATGTCTTGCATGACACACTTGATGCATTTCTTATGACTTTACACATTCTTTTTGGGATCCATTGGGATAAATTGAATTTGCTTGACAGGTCTCTTCGTTCTCGCACCAGCAGTTTCTTCCCTACTACTGTAATCCTGCTGAACTCTGTGACCCATCACTTACCAAACCCACCCACCGCTTAGTCCCGCCTCTCAGGGACCTTGTTCCACTACTCTCTTTGTACTACTGGACTCTGACACTGTCTGATAAGGACGTTTTCAGTTGTTACATGTACGTGTCTACCTTGGGAACCTCATTGCTGCTATCCCTGCATTTCAGTTGCACATGCACCTTCAATTTGCCTTCATTGCACATTTAGAATTGCCATTTGTACTTGAATTTGCCTTCATTGCACATCTATACATCCAACTTGTAACATACATTATACTTAATACTTGTAAATACTTATACCAGAGAGGACTGAGAAGAGAACAAGCAGCTCTGGACTCTGCACAAGACACATACATTGAATAATCTGGACCCTGCAGAATGCACATACATTGAATACACTGGACTCTGCACAAGACACATACATTGAATACGCTGGACCCTGCACAAGACACATACATTGAATACTCTGAACCCTGCACAAGACACATACATTGAATACTCTGAACCCTGCACAAGACACATACATTGAATAATCTGGACCCTGCAGAATGCACATACATTGAATACGCTGGACTCTGCACAATGCACATACATTGAATACTCTGGACTCTGCACAATGCACATACATTGAATTCTCTGGACACCATCATCCACAAAACAGATGGATGAAAGAATTCCGCCCCAACTTTCAGTACACCTGTGCCAATGGCATTTTGTCATAAACAGGAGGATGCCATTAGTATTTCTTTGACCCCTTTCTTTAAGCTAATCTTTATCAGCTTAGTATTGCAATTAATGCCTGCTACTATCATGCAGCTTTGCGTTTTAATACTGATGCAAACGTTTGCACACATCATTGTCTTTTATTGACTTTCATCGAATGTGACTCCATGACTGCAGGAAGGGCCAGATATCGGCTGACGTTCGTATATAACGCTGTAGTGCAGAAATGTCCAAGCTAACTCACATGAAAAATAACTTTGAAAAACAGCAATTATTGAACACACATTCAAGACTCCCAGAGATACAGCTGGCATATTCAGAGTAAGGCAACACTGCTTTTGACTACCTTACACCCCACTCATGGAATAACTTGCAGAGTGACTTTTAGATAGACATTCTGATCACATACAGCAATTAAAATGTTTGATAAAATAGCTTGTTATTGTTCACTCAATTGTCCACATAATAATATTTTGTACTTTTCCCCAAAAAAATAGCTTAGCATATGTATTATCTTTGCTATAACATTTTTGTTTTTTGTTCGTCTTTAGGGTACCAATAAGGGTACCAATGATTTTTGACTTAACCATAGACACTAAAATGAATACAGTGTCTAGTGTTATTTTCTGTGTCTGTATCCTAGCTACAAAGATGTAAATTAGTGCTGCATTGAGATTTTACATTAATGTCATTAGTAGATGCTTTATCCAGAGTGACTTACAAGAGCAATTAGGGTTAAGTGCATTGCTCAAGGGCACAACAACAGATTTTTCAATGTGGGGATTTAAAGTAGCGCATTCTTGATGACTTGCCCTACGCTCTAACCACTAGACTATTTGCCATCTAAATACATGGTGCTTAAGTCCAGAGCCATCTAAATACATGGTGCAAAAGTCCAGAGCCATCTAAATACATGGTGCAAAAGTCCAGAGCCATCTGAACACATGGTGCAAAAATCTAGAGCCATCTAAATACATGGTGCTTAAGTCCAGAACCATCTAAACACATGGTGCAAAAGTCCAGAAACATCTAAACACATGGTGCTAAAGTCCAGGGCCATCTAAATACATGGTGTTGAAGTCCTGAACCATCTAAATGCATGGTGCTATTCTTTGAGTTTTATATTGACATCCCCATGCAGAAAACATCTGTTTTAAAAGACAGGATTGATTTTACCAGACCAGTAGACATGACCCATAAGCACATTCCACAGGCACGTGACCACAGACCAGCGTTTATCCGTTCTAATTTGGTTATGGATATTAATGGAACAGAGTCACTCTGTAGACTTAAAGCACACTTCTTGGACAGATAAAGGAATTGGGTTCATCCTGTTTTCAATTTTCCCTAATTAATCATTGTCTCTGTGGTCTAATTTGTGCACAGCTGGTTGAGGATGTCATTATTCATGTCTGTTGTTTAGCCTGTGTGGTCTCATTCTATTTTCATCCTGATCAACATATTTTTCAGTTTATGAGGTGAGAGTTTGAAGGTATCAAAAAGGCATAGGTTTAATTATGGCAAAATATAGATTTAACAATGGAGAACGGGTTCTAAAATGTCCAGATCAAAACACCATTTGTCGTGTTTTGATCTGGACATACCAATACCAACAGACAATACCAATAATACCAATAATACCGGCACTCGGCAGCATGTTCAAATTTAAATTGAGTCCAAAATGGCACCTATTCCCTACTTAACCCTGTGGTACCTGGTCAAAAGTAGTGCACCGCATAGGGAGTAGGGTGTCATTTGGGACTCAGGGAGGGGGCTCATGGTGCAATTTAACACTGAATCAATTAGGGGATGCACGATTGTCTGGTTAACCCCCCATGAGCCCAATTTAACTTTGATTTTAACACTAGTGACGCACTGGCAACTGTTTTTCAAGTGTTATTTTCGACTGGAGAGCATGCTAGGAGAGAGTGAGTGACCAAGACCAAGAGAGACAGATATACGGATGGAAGGATTTTTGTAGGGAAGATAAGCACACAGATGTATTTTTGGATTCATATTTGTATTAAATCAGGATGTGGAATGAAGGAGTGGAATAAGTTCAAATCAAATCTAAATACAGGGAATGAATTGGTCAAAACAACAGCAATTTACAGCCCTTGGTTTGATCGGCACTGGCAAGACAGATCAGATCAGTTTTCTGCTTGAACAAGGATGAAAATGAGAAAAAACTGTTTACTGGAGGGAAAAAAATACTTAGATAAAATGAGTAATTATGGTTTACTGCCTTCCTTAGAGACGATAGATTTTTTACCTTACCGGTGTAGTGAGTTGATGTAAAACTGTATTGGTACTGGCCATACACCCTAACCACTGGCCACCTGACACCCTAGGGAAGGATAGACATGGTGGGAGGACCATTCAAAGGATTGTTTTCTCTCTATTCCCCCACAGAATCATTTTCAACCTACTTTTCCTATTTAGTACATTTTAGTTCTATATGCTGAAGACAGCTGCAATCAACTGTAATAAAATTGTAGATTTTATGAAAGACAGAACTATGCAGAGTAGAGCTTCGGCAGTGTTTGGAAAATGGGCTCAGGAAATGATCAAGGAAGCTAAGGAGCGATAAGAGCTTTGACTGGCCTCAAGATCCTAAACTTTTTTAACAAAAACAGACTGGCAAGCACACCACATTTACTTATATAAATGTATTTACAGTTACAGTTACAGTACAACTCTGAAGGTGGGACTCCACTCATTACAACATAAAGGATGCACTAATTGCATGTGGAAAGCTGTCTGTGACATCCTTCCTGCTCGACTGTATGACTGAATCAGATACATGAGCTGATTTAGGTGACAACAACTTAATATCAACTAATCACAGATTATTTTGCTGTTTGAAATAAGGTAAGCCATGATTAGTTGATATATAAGCAAATGGGGTGGTGTTCCGGTCCAGACTCGTTGAGGAGAAAAGAGCCAACGTCCATCGGTATTACAGAATGTTTGGCTGGAGCAAGGCATTTGGGGAGCCTGAAATCCTCCACTGGCCCTGCGGTGAGACCAATAAGATCGGTTTCAGGAGCAGAGTGGAATAGAGTGTTTAGTCTACCCCACAGTGACAACATCCACCCGGTCTGCAAACCAACGCAGGGATGCACACTGCTCTGTACCCTGGCCTTGTTAATGTGCTGCATGCACCAACCCTCAGACTGGACAGTGTTATTTAAGACATGTCTGCCCTGTCGCTTTACCACCAGGCATAATGAGAATACAATGCAATAACATGTAATTGCTGTCCCTCAATAAGACTGGCCTGGAGAAGAGCTTCCGCTAAATGACTGTAATGTGCAAAAGGATGTCATGAGAGCTGGGGCCAGCAGTGTGGAGGGTATACAGTTTAATCTGAAGTGTCTAATTAATACAGATCTGACTGAGGATCGGTAGCTCCGATTTGAAAGTGGAAACAGACTGAGCAAGAGAACGAGCTAAAGAGAGACTGGGAGAGAGGGCAGTTAAAAATATATATACTAACCAAACGCTAACCCAAATGAGGTAAGATGTGTTTAGCAAGGTAAAGTACCGCTCATAGGTCTTCATCCTAGTTCTTTTCCTTCCTGTGGCCGGCTGGCTGTAACTGTCAAGTCATTGTTAATTAGAAAGGCGCTGTCTTGCCACTAGCTAAAAGCTATTCTAACCTAGTGGCATGACATGAGGACCAACAGCCCAGATCAATCCCACCATAGCCCACCTATGCATTCCTAGCTAGCCAAAGGGAACCACATTTACTAGATAGCCAAAGCTAACCAGTTCAGTAACTTAGATTAATTAGCTAGCTTGCGTGTCAACTACAGTACCAAGACAAAACATACTTCGCAAAACATTCAATATTGTAAATAACATCCTTTTAATGTACACATTAAACAGAATTTTTTATTTATGTTAATGCACTATATTTAACTTAGTCTAATTAGCTAATTAACCTCATCATCCACAATATTTGCTAGTGGATAACCGTAATCTTATTCAGTTAAACTGTCTAACGTGCAATTAACATGAAATAATAATACTACTATGTGGCTGAAGAAGTTTTAAAAATCTGTCCATTCTGCAGCTAGTGATGTTAGCTTATTAGCTTGAGCTTATGTGATACTATGGGCATCAATGGCTAACCTAGATACTGTACCTTCCATTAGAGGGAAAGTAATGTCAAAATTGTTAGAACTTTTATTTCTGTCTGTTTAAATACTTATATGTTTTACAAACTAAGAATAAAAACGATGTCAGAGTTACGTATTGAGACTTTAGGCTCACAGGGTTTCTGCTTGTTCAGGTGTTTCCTGTTGTATTGATTGTTCACACATAAAAGAACTATAAATTTGTAGTCTCAGTTCCATTCTTAGCTTTTTCCTTTGGAGTCTTCATTTGGTGACAGTAGACATATTCCTACATGAGGACTAGGGAGCAGTCTATAAAAGAATATCAAGTGATTTGGATGCTATTAGAAAAGAGGAACTCAATTTGAGTTAGAGATCGGGCATATCCAAATCAACAGTTTGGAATGTAAAGAAAAATAAACTACTGGCGTCTTCAGCAATTGGCAATGACCAGGTCAGCCATAGAAAACAACCACAGTTGATGACAGAAAATTGACCAGAGCTGTAAAAAAACAACCCTAAAATAAGTGAGAGTTAAATCTCCAACAACCTCTATAATCCTAAGTTGAAAGTGTCACAATCTACTGTTTGCAGAAGACTTCTGCAGCAGAATGACAAAGGCTACACTGCAAGATGCAAACCTCTGATCAGAACCAAAAACACAAAGACCAGTTTGAAATATGCTAAAAGTACAGAGATCAGACAGTACAGTTTTGAAGTACCAAATAAAAAAAACTTTGACTTTACTGTCTCAATGTCAGGGACAGCACAGTAAATAAGAAAATGTTACCAGAGCAGCCAATTGTGCTTTTTACTTTCTGTTGTGGAGAAGACCACATGTAAGCTTACAAAAAACTACTATAATGCTTACTTTAAATGTTATATTGGAAATTATTTAATGTCCCAAAGTATGCACTGGCAAGAAGTACATTATGCCATCCAGCTAATACAATGCAAGAGGTATTTAACTGAATCGAAAGAGACAATTAGGCAGGCAGAGCGAAAGACAAAGAGAGAAAGACAAAGAAATGTAGGTAGAGAAATTGAGGTAAAGAGAAGCAGAGAGATGTAGAAAGAGAGGCATAGAGATGTACAGTAGAGAGTGAGAGTAAGAAATGATAAAAAGAGATAGACAGAGATGTAGACTGACAGAGGAAGAAATGTAGAGAGAGAGGCAGAAAGAGATATAGAGAAACAGTGAAAGTGACATAGAAAGATGTACTGTGGAGAGGCAGAAATTAAGAGGGAGACAGAGAGATAGACAGTGAGAGAGAGGGAGATGTAGATAGAGACAGAGAGATTAAAAGATAGGCAAAGAGAGATGTAAAGATAGATGTAGGGAGAGCCAGAAGGATAGTTAGAGGACAACAGGATGAGAGACTGACTGTTCAGTGAGAAAGAGCAGACTAAGTACTTTACACTTGAAAAAGCCTATGAGAGTTGAATGGAAGTGGAGAGGGCTGTGACTCATTGGGAATTCCTATTCTGACTTCAGTAACTCTGTACTATCCCATTCCTCTTAAACAGTGTGCTGGGGCGTGAAGCATAGTTTAGGAGACTGTATGAGGCTATCCTTCTTTGTCTGCAGATTTATCCGCTGTAAATGATCAAAAGAAGGGAGGTAGTTCATTCTCCAGTCCCTGATGGGATATATCTACCTTTAAAGGCAGGTGGTTATCTCTCCAATCATCAATATATATTGAGTTTATTCCTCTGTTTAAGAGAACTGGGCAGTACCTTAAAAGACATCAATAGTTTATTCTCCAATCCCTGAGGTACAGCCCATGGAGTTCAATCATCTGTGGAGATGGAGGATGATACCTGGGATGGATTTGACTGAATCATATAAGGGACATCAATTTATATGATGTATGAAATCTTATGCAGACTGTGAAAAATTCAATGTGCTTCTACAGCTGAAGGTGCCCAGATAACAAATAATTCTGGGCAAGATCTGGATGGTACTGTCAGCCTGCAGTCTGAAATTGGCACATGGCCGACTAGTTTTGCAGAGAAACATACAAATACTCTCCTGGCTATTTCTCTCTCATTTATTTATATATTAAATATTTTTATAAAGCAATACTAGTTTCTAGCAGTGTGTACAGAATGTACAGCACCCTCTAGAATGATTGGCCCCCTTGGGAAAGATGAACAAAAGGCTGGCATGAAACAATGTCATTAATTCTTATCATATCTCAAAATATGATAAATCTAATACTATGTTCAGTTAAAAAAATGTTGTAGAAAAAAAATAACTCCATTTATAAATACATTTTCTTCTCAAAATGTAT
Source organism: Esox masquinongy (assembly GCA_016801175.1). Lineage (NCBI taxonomy): Eukaryota > Metazoa > Chordata > Actinopteri > Esociformes > Esocidae > Esox > Esox masquinongy. The sequence goes on from JACXGI010006673.1 coordinate 12,899, forward strand.
CCATGTGACTCCTCGTGTGTAACGAGGAGTCACATGGAATGAACACAGTGGCAGTGTTCTGGGCCCTGGAGGGCATTTATTAGCAGAAAGTGGAACGATAAAAACTGAAATTTAAAACGTGGGGTACAGCATCACACACTTTCTCTTCCTCCACTCCTGGTGTCCCTTGTATCCACCCTCTGACGAGGCCTGATTGGGTCAGGTGTGCCTCTTCAGGGGGTGGCAACAGAGCTGCGTTCAGGGATGAGCCACTGCGCTGCGTTCAAGTGCCCAATTTTGCAGCCCTGGGCCAGGTGGTTCTACCTGGGCCAGGTGGTTCTACCTGGGGCGATGGCCTGACCCGGATGCAGGAGAGGGTGCCTTGGCACCACACGTGTGTCACAATTATTGGCAACATATAATAATAAAATCAGTGTAAAAACAAAAAGGATAACTGTGCAGTTAAACACAGGGGGTGAGACAGGGACGCATTTGGGCATCATTCCTTTCAACATTTACATGAATAAATTGGCAAGGGCACTGGAAAAGTCAGAATCACCCTTGTCAAGAGACCTGGATAAAGCCTCACCCTTTTGGACTCAGACATAAAATCTGATGCTTCTGTCTCCAACCAGGGAGGGCCTAGAGCAACACCAAGATCTAATGTAAAATTCTGTCAGACTTGGGCCCTGACAGTTAATCTCTGTAACAGAAAAATAATGATTTTCCCGAAAAAGGTCCAGATGTCAGGACCGCAAACATAAATTCTACCTAGACAGCATTCCCCTAGACCAAACGAATAATAACACATTGGACTAAACACCACAGGGAAAATCAACAAGGCCGTGAATGACCTGAGAGGACAAGGCAAGACTTCTACACCATCAAAAAGAACACGAGACACCAATTAGGATATGGCTCAAAGTGCTCAAATCAGTTATAGAATCAATTGCCCTCTATGGCTCTGAGCTACGGGGTGTGCTTACCTAACATGAAATTAGATAAATCACAAAATTAGATAAACACATCTGAATTAGGACTATATTGGCAAAATATACAAATCCAGAAAAGCGAGGTTAAATTTCACACCCACAAAGTGAAGCAATTCGCAAATGTTCCATAACAATGCCCTCATCTACAGAGAGATGAATCCAGAGAATAGCCTCCTAAGCCATCTAGTTTTGGGTCTCGATTCACAAACCCAAACAGAACCAGGAGAGCAATAAAATTTGACCCAACCAAATCAAAAAAAAACTAAAACATCTATTCCAACTATTTGACACACTGGAAAGAATCAACCCCCAAAAAACCTAGAACATACTACTTTTACCTAAATCAAGAGTATACTAAATATGAGATCACTGTGAACCAAAATGAAGAAATATGTTGCCTATCATGCCCATGCACAGACCTTTGTACAAATTCAGTGAGTTTGGCCTTGCTATGGCAGACCTGGCTCTAGAGACAAATGTGTATACTGCTGACAATAATAAGTGGAAAGAGAGCTGCACTTCCTAACCCCTAGCTAAATGTATGACCACACTAGGGATGTATATTAATCTTGGATCATACAGGCCTGTAAAGGATATAAAATCAAATGTTAATAAAGTTACGTTCGGTGACGTTAGGTGAAATACCACTATGTGCATGTGTCCAATTGAATGTTTTGTTTCCCATGCCACTGAAGCCCTTTAAATTGAATATTAAAAAGACAAAGGGAAGATTGGGGAACATGGAGAGGAGAGGAGCCTTGCCTTGCTCTTCATAATGTTCGGGGTGCATGGAGAGGAAGGGAACATGGGATCATTCTGTCTAGGGTGCATGAAGATCTTCATACAGTCTAGGGACCATGGAGAGAGAGGGAACATGGACAGGTTCATTCTGTCTAGGGTGCATGATGATCTTCATACGGTCTAGGGACCATGGAGAGAGAGGGAACATGGACAGGTTCATTCTGTCTAGGGTGCATGATGATCTTCATACGGTCTAGGGACCATGGAGAGAGAGGGAACATGGACAGGTTCATTCTGTCTAGGGTGCATGATGATCTTCATACGGTCTAGGGACCATGGAGAGAGAGGGAACATGGACAGGTTCATTCCGTCTAGACTGCTTATGACTCAAGAGTAGGAGTGGAGTTCTAGGGTCAGCTCCCCCTGTCCATCATCTGATTTATATGGATTTCAAAAGCAATGAAAAAAGATGAATATCACACCGTTGAGGTTTTTCTCAACCCATTGAAGCCAATGAAAAAAAGATGAATGTCACAGTTGTCCCTAACTGTTCCTCTCAGATAAAGGAATTCAGCATTTTGTGATTGTATTCTTTATGATTTTAATATATATTTTGCAAATACAAATGCTCTATAAAAACTAAAGTTGTCTCTTCACACTTTTATCCTTCCTCCAAACACATATACTTTCAGTGACTCAAAAAACATGTGATTACCCATCTCATGATCATTGCAAAACATTTGCATATGTTAGTTTAAAATAAATCAGAAGTCAAGAGAAATTACTTCTAAGTGCCAAGTAGATG
>JACXGI010006673.1:15515-30068 GCA_016801175.1 Esox masquinongy
TCTCTCTCTCTCTCTCTGTATGTATGTGTCTCTCTCTGTGTCTCTCTGTGTGTGTGTCTCTCTCTGCATCTCTCTCTTCCACCCAACTGTAACTGAGTATATTATCTTGCAATAATGAATCATATCCCCCCATGTCCCTCTCATTAATTAAAAATGGAATATGAAAATGTTTCTACTATGCAAAAATAATTAATAGTCCCGCAAAGTTTTGTTATTTGATAAGATTGGATTCTGTGAGTACTGAGGATCTCTGTAGGCAGAAAAAAAAGACGAGGCTAAATTGTTACAAAATTGTGTTGACTTGTTCCAATCACGGTTCTCTAAATGTTTGAAATGTTTGAAATATCTAAGTCCTGTAAGTCCTGACATCAAGATGGTTTTAAGTTGTTTTTAAAATAATTGACATTACTACATTTCTATCATGAGGACAATCATATTGTTATTCAATATTTTATTTTATAAAGTGATTTTTACGTCTGCAGTTTTCATAAAGGGGCTTTAACGGGTACCCAATCAAAAGGGCAAAAAGCTGTAGCAAAGTGCTCCCCAAAAAGAAAAAGAAGGAACGGTGTTCTCGCTCTCTCTCTCTAATTTAATTTCAATCTAAAAGGCTTTATTGAAAACATTTGTTTACATTGCCAAAGCAAGTACTAACATAAAAAAGGTATATCAGATAACAAAAGGAAAAAAATAAAATAAAACTCTCTCCCTTTCTATCTCCCTCACTCTCTGTCCCTCTACCTCTCTCCCTTTCACTCTCTCACTCTCTGTCCCTCTACCTATCTTTCTTTCATTCACTCCCTCACTCTGTCCCTCTACCACTCTCTTTCACTCCTTCACTCTCTGTCCCTCTACTACTCTGTCAGTCTCTTTCCTCTCTCTCTCAGTCCCTCTTACCTCCTCCCACTCCCTCTGTCTTTCTGCCCCCCCGCATATAGGTCTTTTGAGGCTGAGCTCCTTAAGGATTTAACATTTCTGCAACGTATTTCATTTTCATTTATCATCTCATCCATATCTTGACTGTGCTGAGCCTTACTGAAATGTAGAATGTGATTTTATATTTCCACCATCGCACAAGAAGCAGCCTGGCCCTGTACCTCTCTGCAGATCTCAACCTTTCCTCATAACATGAGAAGCATGATACAACTGGATGTCAGTAGGATGTAGGCAGTTAAGTTGAGGTTTCTGTTGATTTTTAGGAGTTTCTGATAAGAGAACACTATGGCAGATGTGAGCACAGAAGATATTCAATCTTAAATTCTCAACCAAAAAAGTTCAAATTGTACTTTTATTGTTTAAACACATACACTAAACACTGTGTAGCGTTATGGGATGTCTTAGAATAACATTTAACACACACTTTCACAGTAATTACATTTTCGTCCATGTCTCTGATGCCAGATGTGTTGACATCGGATCCCATTACTTCCGTTTACTTCCTTGCGTGTCCCCAATAGCTCCCTATTCTCTACATTATGCACAACCGTAAGCCCTGCTCATAGCTAATGCAATGTACAAGAATAGGGGGCCATTTGGGACACATATTGCCAATATTTCCACCTGGATGCCAATTGGCCCCTAGATGATTTCCTGCTTCCTGTTTCACTCTTCAACGCCTTGGGTTTCGGCCAATGAAAGGTCTTTACAACCTGCCGCGTCTCCTGCCTGATTTTCAACTTGGCTCTAATTACTGGAGTTCTGGGGAAAAGTTCAGTTCCGTTTACTGGGAGCACTGAGTTAAAGTTCCAGAAGAGTTTAGCCAAGCACACAGACTCAACTCGTCACAGAATGATATGTAATAGCAGGATTTGCTAGCAACATTGTTGAGTCACCAGCAGACGTTGAAAAAACGTCAGTTCTGAAAACAATTACCTGTTCTTGAGCTCAATCCCAAGCGGCCCTACACTCCGTTGATCACGCTCTGTCTTTGACCGTGGAAAATGCTGCCATTTCATACAATCAGGAAAATCCTGTTCGGTCTAATTGGAGGTCATTGCATTTTCAAAGATTACCCGACCACGGAGGGACTTTAAACTGTTGCTTTCATTTCAGGGCTGAATCCAATATCAAAAGACAGTTTTCGTAGTGCACAGATTAGTTTTCATCCCTCTGTGACAGTGCCGGTCAAAGGAGCCATCCATTTAACTGAAATAGATAACAGCTTTGTCCCCAATGGTATTCTATGAGCCCTGGCCAGAAGTAGAGCGCCACAGTAGGGTGCTAATTGAGACAGGCTATTTACATATCAAACCTGGATCGGGAGATTTAATTTTTGGCTGAAATTTTAAATGGAAGTTGCCGTCTGTCTCTACTTCTGCTTCACATGGGCTTTCTTGGTGCATGTCATTTTATTTAACATAGCATTTTTTTTCATTGTTAAATTTGTAGTATTGTGTATTTACTGTATGTGACCTAGTGTAGGCATATTCAGTAAGAGAACAATTCAACTTCATCTACAAATTAGCCTCTGGGTAATTCTTTTTTTGTATTTTCTCAGCATTTTCTAATTTGGTCGAAACTAACATATGCAATTGTTTTACAATCATCATATGATTAAATTATTTTACATTTCATTTCAATTGGCTTAGTGATCTGGAGTGTTTGAAGTCCTCTCAAACACCTTAAATACCCCACTTCATCCAGACCGCTGCTATTGATTCTGGGACTATTTAGGGGAAAAGATGGGCTTGTTTAACTTACGTTAGAGAGAATAAATTGCTAGATAGACTATGTTGATTTGCGTAATTATTTCCATAGAGTTTGAATTTACACTGTTGTTCAAGACGTACCACACAGGATTGTGACCGTCAATCCCGTGAAAGTCGAGCAATATGCATGCGCACGCCACAGAAACTTGATACAGTTCCGACAGAATTTTCTTCACACTTGCAAAACTCCAGGGGGCGCTCTTTATCTGCATGTTTATACAAAATTATCGTCTCGAGTCTTGTTTTATACGGAAAATGTAGCATAATGTAAACAAGCCCAGGGTTGGGAGGGAGGGGGTGTGTTTAACACTGAGGTGTTATCGACCAAAGTGGCACCAATCGGAAAAATGGTGAAGAACACTACATTTTATGAAGATTTACATTACCAGAAATTCCCACTGCAATAAAAAAAAAATGCATTTACCAAACACGTGTACGCCTCTCTGTAGGGTGAAAAAGGTTAGTTACAGGTAGGTCTATTTTGGTTCCCAATAGTCTTTACGACCTTGGGTACTACGCGGCGAGGTAATAATCATTTTAGTCCCTGTAGTGCGTGTCTAGATACAGAACTCATCTAGCTCATTAGATTAATAACTAAACGTGTTTCCCAAGCCTGTTGTATAATTAACACTCCAAGGCTCTCAGGTTCAGGTTTGTAACAAGACATGCTCTCATAATAGCCTACTAAACAAGCATTAAGAAACAACATGGGATTCCCTGTGTTAGATCTAAATTACTGAATTATCTTCAGTTATTACAATTCATTAGACATTAACAGACAAAATGCAAATAAAAAAATGTATATGCTACTCACTAGATCCCATAATCTAGGTTCGGAGGATTTTAAAATGACTATCCTGGATCCTTATGGGACATGTCTCTTTCATTAAATACCTATGAATTTAGTCTGATGACAACCTAACCCATCACACAGCTGGTTAATACAATTCCTAACAAAATCTATTCCATGAAGCCCAAGGAACACTCAAAGCAAACCCGAAATTAGGTTCTTCAACAGCACAAATCAGAGGTAGGATATAAGGACATTTCCAAGGCATTGAATATGCCCCGGAGCATAGTAAAGCCCATTATTAAGAAATGGAGAGAACATGGCAGAACTGTGAATCTATCTTGAACAGGCCGTCCTCAGAAACTGAGTATCCGGGCGAGAAGGGCACTAGTCAGGCAGGCCACCAAAAGGCCTACGGCAGCTTTAAAGGAGGTACAGTCACAGTCTTCCACAGTTGAGCAGGGAGCTGGGAGTCTGTGAATGTTGGCCTTTGTGGGAGAGTGGCAAAAAGAAAGCCGTTGTTGAAAACAACCCACATGAAATCTCAGCTGGGTTTTACCAGCAGCATGTGGGAGACTCAGGGGAAAGAATCTATGATCTGATGAGACGGAAATATAGCTTTTTTGGCCTAAACGTTAAGCGCTATGTTTGACAAAGGCCTAACCGTCCCAAACGTGAAGCATGGTTGTGGCAACATTATGCTATGGTGATGCTTCTCCGTGTCATGACCTGGAAATCATGTGAAGATAGAGGGCAAAATGGATGCAGCAAAATACAGAGAAATCCTGAAAGAAACCCGGCTGAAGTATTCAAGAGATCTGGGACTTGGGAGAAGACCATCTTCCTGAAGGACATTGAGTCAGATATACAGCCAAAGCCACACAGGACTGGCTTATTAAATACTAAACGGCCAATGTCCTGCAGTGTCTCCGTCAAAGCCTGGACCTTAATCCATTTGAAAATATGTGGAAGTTGAAAATTGCTGATCACCAAATGTCCCAATCCAACTTGACAGAGTTTGAGCACAATTTTCAGGTTGAGAGATTGGTCATATTATATATGGTGATAATGTATACAGTCAGGCGATAATGTGCTATTCATCTTGGTGATAATCCATACATCTTGGTGTTGATGTATACAACTTGCTGATAATGTATGCAGTTTTGTGATAATGCATACATTTTGCTGATTGTGTTTACAGCTCTGCGATTATACATACAGCTTGGTTTAATGTATAAACCATGTACAAAGCTTGGTGAAATTGCACCGTAAACAGCATGATCATTACAACGTGGTGGTATTGATAATGCAGTCAGTGTTCTGTGAACAGCAGAGATCTGTGATCCTCCCAGGGAACCTCATGGAGCTGCAGAGCTACATCGTATACTTCACCATAATGCTCCAAAACCATTTCTGAGTCTCTGTGGTGTGTTTGTGGCTAATCTGTGAGATGGGTCTGATAGGATGGAGACCTGAAGAAGCCAACAGTAAACCCATTAATTGCACCAAGACCTCACAGAACTACTGTGATCCTATTGGCCCTCGACAAATGTAGAGCACTGTGTAGGAAATTAGGTGCCATTTGGGATCTTGTTATTCTTTGCTCTTTCTCTGGGTCTTTGCCAAACTCCTCTCCTCTTCCCTTAACCCCTTCACTCTCTTTTTCTCTCTCCATCCGCTCCTTCTCCCCCTCATCTCAGCCACAAAATCTCTGCCAGAGCTAATCTGCTCTGACATCCATCCAACACTGTGGATCATCAGCCAGTCAGGGCTGGGCTGTTTGGCTGCGGGTCTCCCCTCTGAGTGACAAATGAACCCAAGTCATGACAGAGTCGTTATAAAGCCATACTTGAAGGGGACAACACTGTGTTTATACAAAGCCATGCTTAATGGGGACAACACTGCGGTTATACAAAGCCGTGCTTAATGGGGGCAACTCTGTGGTTATACAAAGCCGTGCTTAATGGGGACAACACTGCGGTTATATAAAGCTGTGCTTAATGGGGGCAACTCTGCGGTTATACAAAGCCGTGCTTAATGGGGGCAACTCTGCGGTTATACAAAGCCGTGCTTAATGGGGGCAACTCTGTGGTTAAAAAAAAGCCAGGTTTATTGGAGAAAACACTGGTTATAAATACAAGCTTAATCATAGTCAACTACGATAGCTGAATTTAGATTAACAAAAATTGTTGGCTGGTTTGTTTTGGAACAGGTGAAAATATAAATGGTTCGTTACCTTCCGAGGTAACGTGGACCAGTTTCCACATAGATACCCCACGTTGGGTATAAACACAAATGTTGTTATCAAATGTCAAATAAGCTTTTAATTTCATGTGTCAAATAACAAAAATCGATCACAGAATGTTGTGTGCTGTTATAGGTGAGATAGCAAGTGTTAGCATTTGCTTGTTACACACCTGAAAACAATGAAACCGCAGTCATTTTATTTAACTGATAGACTATTGTCATTTGTTTTATCAACATCAAACTTCAGTTCATGAAAATAACTAAACAAATTACTTCAAAAGCCAGCTAGCCAACTAACCAGCCCTGTTGCACTAAAATAATAAATCCTATTTTGACAGGGCATGACCTGTTTTCAACCTATTTTTGAGCATTGTGAGCGCTACATTTTCTCATTGAAGTTTTAAATACAAAATCGTGTTAACATATTACGTAAATGTTATGTCTGTCCTTGTTGAAAGTATGGGCTTCTACCTCTTGTGTGTTAACGGTGGGTCACAACCAACATTAAAGGTGCTTACTGACACCTACTATACAAGTGTGTAGCATCATGCCCTTACAACACAGGTGTCAAACCCGTTCCATAGGGGACAGAGCGTATGCTGGTTTTTGGCTTTTCCTTTCAATTGGTGCCCAACTGAGACCAAATAGAACCAGATGAAGGAAGATCTTCACAAATTAGTGACCTGATTAACCAATCAAGCACAAGGTGAGAGCGAAAACCTGCAGACACTCAGCCCTCCGTGGAACCGGTTTGACACCTCTGACTTAATATAGAAATCCAAACCCTAACTCTACCTCCAAACTATCTCCTAACTCTGACTCCTACTGTACCACCTAACTACCACCTAATTTCTACCTCTTAACTTCCCCTCCTAACTCTACCTCTTAATAACTCCATCGCCTAACTCCACCGCCTAAGGTACAACACCATAATTTCCCGTTTATAAACCGCGGCTTATACACAGATTTTGAAAACATTTTCAACCACAGCGGTTAATACATGGGTGAGTGAGTGACTGACTGACTGACTGACTGACTCTTGTTAAATAGCGTAGTGGCTAGACATGCGGACCTGCAACCAATAGGACCCGTGTTTGAATTTTGTTATAGTCAAAGCAAATTATGCGTTAGGATTTGTGCCGGATAGATAAAAACTTCGCTGGCTACAACCTTCAGTAGCTGCGTTATACTAAGCCTAAAATAAAACAGTTTACGGTTCTATTGCGATTATTTCTGGTGGATTTTGGAAGTACGCATCCGTGCATGCCTTTTGGTTCAGGATAGTCAAAAACTTCACTGGCTACAACCTTCAGTAGCTACGTTATAGTAAGCCTAAAATAAAACTGTTTATATTGCGACTATTTCTGGTGGATTTTTGAAGCACGCATCCGTGCATGATTTTTGGGGTAGTATAGGCAAGATAAAAACCCCTTGGGCAGGCTAGGGGTTTCCACGATTCTCTCGTCTTTTCACTTGACAAAAAAGTCAGTTATCGTCACCTATATTGACAGTTATTGTATTGATGTCATTCATGAAAGAAAGACGAATGTTTTTGTGCCATGAAATAGCTTTGGCTGTGTTAAGTTCATATTCAGTCTCACTAATGTATAGCACCGTGGTGTAGTGGTTAAAGACACAGCCACTCACTCGAATCCAGTGGGGGTAACAACATTTATCACTTAATTGTGGGCCGGCTGAACTAGGCTTGCCTGGTTCCTTTTCTGGTTTGTAGTTTTTGCCAGAATTTCCAAAGCACTTCCTTACACTGCCTGCTCAGTCAGGAGTTGTACACCAAAATCCTTACATGTCAGAAGGAACACATTCTCTGGCCTTTCCCTTCAGTTGAGCTCACAGGCACCCAAGGAGCCACAAGAAGTCGCTCGAGTTCGACAAGAAAAGACAACCATATTTGATTGCTAAGCTGGCTGACAAAATAATATAGCATTTATCTATGGGGAGTTCTGTCCTGGCTGACAGTGTGGTTCAGTATTTCTCTAGAGGACGGTTGGGTTTTAAATTAGAAGAGAGACTTTTAAAACTCTTCACAACCACTGTGTTGTTGTTTCTGCCTGCTAGACAGGAAATCGATACTCACGCCATTATATGAGAAGCTGTTCTCTATTATCAATCTTCTGTCTGAGGTAGTTCAGTTTCATTATTCTTTTCATCTCAAAGAAGTACTAACGTATTGTAACTCTTTTTCCCCGTTACATCTCATAAGATAAAAGAAAACATCAAAATTATTCAAATGTAAATATGAAATTATACTACCATATCCACCCCATCCACAAATATACAGCTCCGGAAAAAAATAAGAGAATACTGCAACTTTTTCTTTCCTTTCCAAAAAAGTCGAAAAGGAAGGTTTTGAGTGAGGAACAGAAGGGTTAAAATTAAGAGACCACTGCAAATTGAACACTTCTGTGCACTCAAAAACTTTCCTTTTTAACTTTTTTGGAAAAGAAAGAAAAAGGTACAATGGTCTATTCATTTTTTTCCAGAGCTGTATATAATCCCTTTTTTGACATCTGCATCCTTTTATTTCTGATAGTGTTTTTCTTTGTTTCTGAGATGATATCTTCCATTTTCAGGAATACCAAATTGACATCATCTTTGCCCAGACGTGGACAGACAGCAGGCTGAGATACAACAGCACCATGAAGATCCTGACCCTGAACAGCAACATGGTGGGCCTCATCTGGCTTCCTGACACAATCTTTAGGAACTCCAAGAACGCAGACTCACATTGGATTACAACGCCCAATCAGTTGCTCAGGATATGGAATGATGGAAAGATCCTCTACACACTGAGGTAAACAAAAACCAACACATGTCAGGGGTTTACCGCGTACTGAGATAGATTAACCCAGGCTTCTTATTCAGCTAGCTTCAGTCAGCTTCACATTCCAGCTCATGGTTGAACCGTCCTACGAGGGTGAAGCTCTGAATCTGCCTGTCCAACTTTAGCCGTCTTGTAGATGCATACCATGCATGTAGCATGTGGATTATTGATCGCTGAACCGCTCATGCAATGTGGAGCCATCATTCCAGTGTTACATTTTCAGTTTTACTAAGAAATTGGCAATTGTGAAACAGGAGGGCTTACTTAAAAATTGACAATGTTTTTTCACCCACTAATATAGCTACAATAATATCAGCCTATAGCCTTAAAAAACATTTTAATATGTGTTACATTTAAAATGCATCCTCTCATTACCTAATGTGAAACGTCTTAGGTTTTCAATATTAATATTTCTCTCTCACTTGCATACACACACAAAATATGAAATTAATATTTAATCTTTCTTCAAACCATGACCCCTATGGAATTGGGGAGTCTGATTTAAAGACATTCATTCCATTCAGGGTTTGTAAGCTATAAATCATCCTGCCCCAGTGCAGGTTAGTGCTGGAGGGCATGTTGGCATAGAAATGTACCTGGTTACAAACTGAACCACATCGGTTTGACCTTTAACCCTGAGTTTAAACTCAAGTTAAAGGTTAAGTTACCTCACTAAATTGCAGTTCAGGACTTGTTTTTCATTGTTGAAAAGTGGCAGGTCTGTGCTATTTTTCTTTCATTTCAAAGTGTCATACATATGTGACAATATAATGATTATTCAGTAGGATCTATTTTACTCTTTTAAAAAGAGGCCAGGCAGCCAGATTTGATTACCAATCCCATATCTAATCCGAGAGCAGGATTCACACCCTGTTCTCACAATGATCCAGCTAACTGAGAGGCAGTGACTATTCAGTACAATCTTAAAAGGATGCTCACGTAAATGAGCTTTCTACTCCTAGACTCTAAGTACTCAGATTTGATTGTTCTTGTGTGTGTGTGTGTGTGTGTGTGTGTGTGTGTGTGTGTGTGTGTCATTTATGGAAACCCAAACTAGATGCCTCAGTTAAAAAGCAGACAAAAGATCACACACATATTGCAAACTCCCCCTCCTCGTTCCCACACCCTCTCCACAAAGGACCCACCCTCAACTGATTAGTCAAACTCTATATTTTTTTTCAATAACAGTAGACCATAGCTCAACATACTTCTCTTTGGCCTCAGGTAAATGGGACACAATGAGAGATCAATGTTAGCAATATCCAAAGATGAAAGCACCCTTTGATCCCAAGGCATCAGTGAAGCTCTTGGCAACGTTGAGCAGCCATCTTTTTGGATGCTGTAAATCCAGCACGTTTTTCCCAAACCATAGGATTCATGGAGAAATCAACATTAGGAATAAGTGGAGTTTATGATAAATAAATATTTCTTGCAGTAATAGTGGATAAAGACCAAGATTCCTGTTTACATAGTCAGGAAACCTCTAATTGTTTAAAGACCACATATAAAATGGTCCCTATGGACAAAAAATAAACTAATTAATAATAATAAACTAAATGAAGGTAAATAAAAACAATTTAGAGTGGGTATTATTTTCATATAAAATCTATGACATGGAGTTGAATATAGCCAGTGTATAAAACGGAAATGGGTAATTTTATGACTGATATTTCTTGATGATAGTGACATACGGGACATGTTGAAACCCAGTCCAAGGCAGAATATGATGCTGTAATAGTCCTGCCCCATTGGGTGTCAAGGGACAGCGTTTGTTTGCACTTGTCAGCAGATAAGAATATAATTTGGAGGCTGAACCACAGGTGCTCCCAGATGAGGATGGTTTTATAACAGGATGCAAAGTTAGCTGTGTTGCCCACAGCTCATCCATAAGCCTGAGGAGCCACCCATATCTGCACATAAAATAAAATACAAGGTCCCTTGTACATCATGTTGACGCTGCGGGTCCTGGAATGTACACAGACTGCCTTCAACTGTTACATCCGATGGGGATGCGTGACCGTATCACCCCACAGAGGAAAACTGCTGAAATTTCCCGAGTGCCTAATTTGTAAACCAGGAGGTGGCGGAGAAAACCTGAGCACAAGAGGGTGGTGACCTGGTGACCTCTGTGCTCAGAGTTAACGGCGCACATGGAATAATCGAGCATTGCATGCATAACATCACATTTGCATAGTGACACAGAGCACAGAGTAGCTTACAAAGGTTGCAAACAGGGGAAGATCTATACTTACTGTCTGACTGTTTTGCCTATTATAAACTTATTTCATGCAATTTTTCATGAATGGAGATTTATTGATAATTATCAGATAAGGAGAAGCGCATGAACAGCATTGGATGCATCAATTTGATCAGTTTCTTTTAGAACTGTGGTGGTTCTAAAGACAGTTCTGATTTCATTACACCGGTTGGTTTGGTAATATATTTATTTTTGCATTCAATCGTGAGAGTTTGACAATCAGATTTAAAAAATGTGACTAGTCCTGCTCAAAAAAGGACTGTATGTAATCTGTACAAATAAATAAATTGATACGAACACACATGCTAGGTGTAATATGTGTAAAAAGGTGAACCTTCCTGTAATACGAGTGTAACCAGGTAACTAACGAACAGCCTCAGCAAGAGGAACAGCACAGGAGAGAGCCGGCAAACCTGATTTTTTGGTTTTAATTTTAGTTTGGTTTTTTTCTCCCGAATTTTGTGGTATCCAATTTGTGAATAAATCTCTGATCCATTGCTGTAACTAGTCGACAGGCTTTTACAGTAGAGATATGTTTCTAGAGTACAGCCAATGTCATTCTGTCACTTTCCACACTGCTCACCGAGCCAGGAAGTCTAGACCAGAATTCTTATGGGCCGAAGGTAACATACTCTCTGGAGTACTATCTTGGTAAGCTCACAGGTGCAGGATAAGGTTTATTAAGGCTGGGTAGAGAACAATAGCTGTTCAAGCTAGCAGATCAGCTTTATTGAATGTGGGCACAAAAGAAAAGCTTAAAAAAACGTTTTATTGTTCTTGACTTTTGTTTTTCACTTTGTTTTTGAAAGTTTTGTTTTGGTGTCAAGTCACTTCTGAGGTTCTGATCAGAAAAAGGCGGAAAGCTCAGGTCAAAATAGGGTACTACAAAGTGCTGGTCAGAATAGGGCACTACATTGGGTTGGGGTGCCATTTGGGAGGCACCCCATGTGTGAAATAACCACATCTGTCACATCATTACCCAGAAGCCCAGGGTATTCATCAGTGTCACACGGGAAAGTACCAAGGGGGTTCAAGATTCTGCTGTTAGCCTAACCTGCTGGAACCCCCTGCTGGAACCAATGGAAGGTTCTAGAAGGACTTACCCATTCCAAAACGTTTGATGGATTTCTCCGTTTTCTGTTTTTGAAAGCTATTACAGAAGATGTCTATAGGGAATGGGCTTTTTCCTTTAACAAATGCACCATCATTTATTTCCTATTAAATTCAGATACAGGTGTATGATCGTAATTTGATCACCTGTAGTGTATTCAAGCTTTAAAAGGGCAAAAAAAAGAAAAGCATTTAATATTTTCATCAAAATCGCAGACCTGTTTTTAAAACGTATCAACCCCACACAAAAGGTCTAATGAATTTTATTCCAGATAAATAATTAAAATGTCCTGTTGCTGCAGGACCGTTTTCCAGACGTGAGAAACGAGTCAAATTAACACCTGTGCCCACATCCTCCAAACCCCTCGGCTGTCGTACCCCAGACTGCCCTTGGCCTCTGTCCTGTCTGAACCAACCAGCTGTGGAGTCTGGGAGCAAATGACTAGATAGTGCAGGAACCAGGAGGCCATTTGGAACACAGGATTTATGCCGCCCCTCCTTCTGGCCCGGGCTGGATGTACTCAGTCTTAGTGACAGACCCATTGAAGAGCATTTTAGCAGTCAAACCAGGCCCAGCCAGGTAGTGACTGATGGCGTCAAAGCGACAAATATATACAACATGATGTACAGTACAGCACAGTCACAGTCATGTTCGGGAAACCAGCCCGGAATGGACCCTTTAGGGCTAGGTACCAAAGGATCAGTTCATTGAAACCCAGATTGCCGTATTCAGATGTTATCAAAGTGACATCAGTGATTATCAAATATTGCTTTTTCCACTATCCATTCGGTACTGAATAAATGCACACTCCTAGCTGTCCATCGTGTCCAATGATGACGCTTGCTCCAGGGAGGGGAATGGGGGGGTTAGCGCTATTGACGCTGGCGCCACTTCATGTGGCCGTGGAGGCCGATGCGTGAGCCACCTGTCCGCAGGTGGGGCATTGGTGACCAGATGTTGGGGTACTGCAAGCAGCCCGCTGGTGCCGTTGGGCCCTTCTCTCAGTCCCCCTTTGTTGGATGTTGTTGTGAAGCTATTCTGCCCCTCTGGCACAGGAGACCTGCCCGGCTGTCCGGTCAAGACCCGAGGGTTCTAGGTGGTTAGGGTTGATGTCACGGTGTTTCGGGAGATCTTTGTTGTAGTCCAAGGGTTCTAGGTGGTTAGGGTTGATGTCACGGTGTTTGGCAGATCTTTGTTGTAGTCCAAGGGTTCTAGGTGGTTAGGGTTGATGTCACGGTGTTTGGCAGATCTTTGTTGTAGTCCAAGGGTTCTAGGTGGTTAGGGTTGATGTCACGGTGTTTCGGTAGGTCTTTGTTGTAGTCCAAGGGTTCTAGGTGGTTAGGGTTGGTGTCGCGGTGTTTCGGTATGTCTTTGTTGTAGTCCAAGGGTTCTAGGTGGTTAGGGTTGGTGTCGCGGTGTTTCGGTAGGTCTTTGTTACAGTCCTTGAGGCAACTCTTCTGTCTGCCAGCAGCACATTTTGCAACGCTTAGTTGGCCATAGAGGACTTGGTGCGGCAGGTGGTGGTCAGGCATGAGAATAGCCCTATCCAGCGAAGATGGCACTAGGCCTGCAGTACTTTCATACAAGAGTTATTGAGGGAGAAAATTTCTGCATAGGGAATTCGATCATCCCAGGACAGTCTGAGTAATCATTGTAGGCAGCGCATATGGAAGACCTCCAAGATGGTGATGTTCCGTTTGTATGGGGTCCACGTCTCTGCCACATAGAGCAGAGTGGAGACACATACCACTTTATAGACAGCAACTTTGGTTCCGACCTCTGGGGTTTTATTTCTGAAGACCCTTGCACGGAGGCGCCCAAAGGTTCTGGAGGCTTTGCCTATGTAGCCATTTGCTTCACTGACAAGGAAGCAGTCCAAGGACAATGTGGAGCTGAGATGGGTGAAGCTGTCCACCACTTTGAGTTGGACAGCATAAATGTGGAATGTGTGGGGGTGGGGTGGTTGTACTAGGAATTGAGCAATAACTTTAGTTTTTGTATGTTGTTTTGTAGGCCGAAGGAATGATATAAGGCAGAGATTGTTTAGGGCACTGAGGGCTATGTGCCAAGATAGTACAATAATCTGCGTACTGCAATTCATGTATTTGACATGACTTTGTCTTGGTGTAGGCCCGGTGTTGTCGGATGTTAAAAAGACTTCCATCCAGGCGGTACTGTAGGTGAACTCCATCTATGAGTCCCAGGGCCTGGTGGAGAAGGTCAGTGATGGCTGAGAGCTGGAGATTAAGACAGGCGCTAAAATACAGCCTCGCTTGACCCCAACTTTGACTTCGAAGGGTTCTGACTACAGACCTCCCATGAGTACTCTGGCTTGCATTCCATCATGCAGTTGCTGCAGCATGGAAAGAAACTTAGGTGGAACACCAAGGTTGGCAAGTAGTTCCCCGAGTATCTGACGGTTGATGGTATCGAAAGCTTTGCTGAGGTCAGTGAAGGTGATGCAGAGGTCTTTTTGCTGCTCTCTGCTTTTCCCTTGCAGATGCCGTAAGACAAAGATCATGATAGTGGTAGATCTGCCTTTCCGGAGGCCACACTGAGTTTCCGGGAGAGCGCTTTCCAAATGATTTTCCAAAACAG
>JACXGI010006673.1:30168-41084 GCA_016801175.1 Esox masquinongy
GGGGGGGGGGGGTCCACAGGCGACAGCCGCCAAACCCGGTGCATCACCAAGGCCCACGGAGCCGTACGGAAAGGGCTCCGTGAGCAACCAGAACAGCCGACGGCAAAAGCGAGAACCAGAAGGGGCCGGCTGAGGCTTTGCACCGGGACCGACAACTGGACATTGGGAACAGTGCAGGAACTTCCAGGGAGCTCTCCTCTTCGGTAGCTGCTGGGGCCGATGGTCTTCTTCGTACTCCCGGATCGTCCTCTGTCAGGGTCCCGCACCGGAGTAGGTATGCCGTAACTTCCCGAAGACCGCGGGCACACCTCATGACTGACAAACCCGGTCACTGGTACTCCTCTCGCAGCTGCTGGGGCCGAGCGCCCTTCTCCTCTCGCTCCTGGGTCAGCCTCTGCGGGTGTCCCGTGACGGAGCCAGCACACCATAGCATCCTAGACCACGGGCACCCCACACAGCCGGCCAACCCAGTCGCCGCAACCACTGTAATTTAAGGGGGAACTATCCACCAGTCACGTACCCTCTCTCCAGGGTCCTCTATGCACCTGCTGCATCCTGGTTTGGTCGGTCTTTTTGTAACAGTTGATGAGGCAGGACACAAGTGCAGGAAGAACGGAGGACATTTAATAACAGAAGATGAATTCAAACAAAAGAAACACTGCACAACTAGACAGGGCTGAACAGAACAATCGAAACAAAAGGCATATGCCGAACAAAGACCGACAAGATACATCGGGAAAGGAGAAATTTAAATAGGTACAGTGATTAGAGAAACAGGCGAGGGGGATAAACAACAAAACAAGTGTGTGATCCAAACGAGGGAGAGAAAGCGTTGGATCTCACTAGCACGGCAGGACACAATGTGACCCCTGACCTATTGACCGCAAACATCTACAGGCTAATAAGTATTTACACATTCCATAGAACATGCGGTGAAACATTAATAGGCTAAAAAGCATTTATTTCGTCTATAGCACTAATCTGAAAAGGTTATGAATCCAGCCTGCCCCTGATCACTGCACACCATGTTTATTATAGCCAAATTTACATTTTGTCGATCAACTTGTTCTTGAAAAAAATCACTATCAGTATTTAGTGTTTCTGCATGACATTTATTTAGTCTAGGTTTCTCTGGTTAACTGATGAATCAGCTACACAGAGTGTACTGTCAGTCCTCATTATAAAGTTGCCCCAAGCTAAAACATTACAACAAATCCTTACAATCCCAAATATAAACTCAGACAGACACATCTCCAAGCTAGATGATATGAAATGCAGAGTCTTGACAAAGACGTCTTTGATGAAATCCCCCACTGACATGACAGTTGGAAAGATCTGTCCCCAAAAAGGGACAGAACCACGCAACAAGCAGAGCTATTTCAGCAGGTGCAAGTTATTTTGAGATGAATGGTACGGCAGCTACAATATGTAATTTGTTCTTACAGCCACACAACAGACACCGGCACCATATTGCAGATGTCACCTTTAAGTCGTGTCTTTGAGCAAGGTGATGCCAAGCCTGTCTGTGCCCTGGCCTGCTTAGTGAGGTGTTGTAGCTACAGGCGGAGCAGCCGAACAGGGCTGTTGTCCCAAACAGTGCCCCGTTTTTCCTTAAGCCTATTAGGGCTCAGGTGAAAGTAGTGCGCTTGTGGTATAAGGTTACAGGGAGCCATTTTGGGATGCACTTGGAAACTATATCACACTGTCTCAAACACTCAGGGAATGATTTCCCTGACAACAGCGGGAAGCGGGAATGATTTCCCTGACAACAGCGGGAAGCAATGCCCATTGCCATGAGGCTGGACGGTGGACGAGACAAATGACAGCCAGCTAGATTCTCCCCCATGGAGTCGTATCGATTATCTATATTCATGAATACTGCGGGCAAGCTTTGGTTGCAAACCGCACCATACAGTATCCCCCACATGTACCCTCAGATGTCCGGTCAAAAGTAGTGGAGTAAAAATGGGAAAGGCTGGCATCCTGTGAGATATTTATAGGAGAAGGGAACAACCTAATGTCACTCCCCATATTACTTATGCTCGTCTGCACTTTGGTGAAGATGAAGTAAATAAAGATGACATTTGTTGGTGTCTGGGCTCGGCTATGACCGCTGCTACAGTGACTGCTGGAGCTGACAAAAACAATCCAGCTTAATCTTCATTAACAAAACCCACCACAGACATGTGGCACTGTCATGTGATCACTGTCATGTAATGGCTTCAGAGTAGCTGTGGAAAATCTGCAGTCATCGTAATCCCTTGAAAATTGTTAATGGTCCTTCGGTATTATCCAAAACACAGTAGGTCTGACCAAGGATCTGGATAAGTGCATAAATTGAAGATTTGTGAAAATATATTCACTCACTGATGTAAAGTAAAAAAATGTATTAAAATGCATTCACTCAGTTATTGTAATTGCTCTAAAATGGCAAGATTGATTGAAGATGGGAGGCACTCAAAGTGTGTCGTGACATGATTATTAAACATCTGTAGTGGTTTAGCTTGGTAATGTTCTTTTTTTTTAGGAACCGGTAGACGGAGGATTTAAGTCAAGCAGGAACATTACGTTGCTCTTGTGACAGATTGTAATACAGATTGTAATCTGATTTAATACTGAATATCAGATTTAACACTGTAGGTCTGATTCAATACTGAATGGCCAATTAAACACTGTATTTCAGAGTTTTCCACTGACCTTGTTTTCTAGTCCTAAAATAGGATTAATCTGTGTCTGCAAAAACAGCCCTGTATGTCGGATTTAACACTGCATGTCTGATTTAACACTGCATGTCTGATTTAACACTGCATGTCTGATTTAACACTGCATGTCTGATTTAACACTGCATGTCTGAATTAACACTGGGTCAGAAAAACAGTGTAGAACTGATCAATGTGGCTGTTGAGACTGTGTCACATGCTGTTGGTCTAGTGCGCACGCACACGCACGCACATGCACACGGTTTAGCCAGATCGGAGCCATTCCTAATTACGTATCTTGTAATGTCTCAGATCAGATCCATTTGTAAGGCAGTCTCTCATCAGAGGTCAACTCTCTTCTGCTGTCAACTTGGTACTTCAGAAGATATCATTTTTGTTGTGTTAAATACATTCTTTAATATTGCGGAAGAAGAGAAATGAAAGACTCCTATTCTAACAATATGAACAATAACAAGTTAGTTTATCATCAACAGTTTTCATTTAAATATTATTGACATTAACAAGTTAATTTACAATGATCTATATAAACTATATTAAATTCGTAAATAACCGTTTTATACCTGTCTCATTATATATCCACGTTCAGCAGCATAATATCGTAGGCATGTTTTAAGCAGATTTTTAACCTTTGTCTTCGATATAATTATAATGGGAGATGTTGGACAGAAAAACAGTGTGCCTCCCTTCTGTCTCACTCTCTCTATGTCTGTGTCTTCTTGCCAGGCTGACCATAAATGCAGAGTGCCAGTTACAGCTGCATAACTTCCCCATGGATGAACACTCGTGTCCTCTCATCTTCTCCAGCTGTGAGTAAAGTACCTCCCCTAATGTCTCTAAAGCCATCCCCCCATGCTCAGAACCAAAACAAACTGTATGTAAGCTTTCCAATCAATTAATTGCTTTTAAAATTTTCAATATATATCTTGTCAAAACAGCTGTCAAGGATGTCCTTTAAACAAAGTCCTTAAGTGTCTTGAAAACCAATTTAACTTTCATCTCATGGAATATGCAAGGTCTTAACCAATTTACAAAGCAGGAAAGTTGTATCACAAGTCAAATTGGTCTCTAAATAATACTAAACAGATCTAAGCATGTCCCTTGTTTACGGCTCACTTTACAATATACTTTCTTTGTACTGGTGAAAAATGTAACATGTAGTCCAATGCACAACCCTCTCATGTGGACCTGAGACAGATAAAATGCTTTCAGAACAATAGGTAGTCCCTGAAACCAGTTCCTGACCTCTTAACCCCTAACATCTAACTCTAGCCCTAACCTGACCTAAATGCTAGTTACTAAACTTGACTCCTGACCTTAGTCTATGACCCCATACGTGTTGCTGAATAAATACACCATATCTGGCCCCAGTCATACGTTGGCTGTCCCAAATAATACCCAAACTTACCCTGGAACATATTTTATTTTGCCAAATAACTTTGATATTTTTGATTTGGTTAATTCAAAGAGACCAAAACATATTTGTTTTCTTTTTGCTGGCCACAATCACAGATGTAGTTTTGACAGCAGCACTGTATCACGGAGGGCATTCATTCATCAGTGTTTTTAATTTTAATAAGCTCTCTGTATTGTCAGGGCTTTGCCTATCAACCATTGTTTTATAACTAGAATGTCATTCTAGAACTAGAATGTCACGTTGCACCTCAACATCTGAAACCATGTTGTTTCGGCGTCTTCTTGCTGCCCTGCAAGGCTCAGGGTAATATTGAGATCACAGTGAAACACAGAGAAAAAAGCATTTCATCTCCCTGACACGTGGTTTCAGCGCCTCAGTAGGAATTGAAGTGTCCGTGACAGCTCCAACAACAGAACATCATGATATCAGTGCTTCTGGCTGGACAACCAAGGACTAACACTTGAGGCTACCACTAAAATAGAACCACATCAATGTACGTTATGCTGTCTCTGATGCTTTGATAAGACATTTCGTGGGCCTTTTTGTAGTACTACAGCCTAAGACAATTATATATTGTTACTGATAGGGAATCAGTCAAATCACGTTATAACGATTTGTGTAGCCATTTTCAAAAAAATAAATATGCACGCACGCACGCGCATGCGCGCGCACACACACAGGTCACCAAGATTTAGACACAAAGGTCACTAAGAGTTAGATGCCTTTTTGGTATATTCTTTGGTTGGGATTCAACTGGATTGCCATGTTGCAACACAATCACAGTAATCGAAATTGCATTCAAGGGAAAGCAAAATTTGGTTTAACTGGAAGTTACCTTCAGATTTGCCAGGCGTGCTATAACGTGGTTAGCAGGCTGAATGTAATGGGCTCGGACACCATGGATGACCAAGTCGTTGTGGATTTGGGACGTCACCATCACTGCAGATACCTATTATGCAGTAGACTCCATTATACCAACCTCTGCATCAGCTAAACCATGTTCACGTGTCTCCAATGGCATCCTGCTCTCTCTTTAGTGCACCAGTTTTGGTCAGGGCCCTAGGCCAATGGCATACCATTTAGACTAGGGTTTTTCAAATCTGTCCCTCGAAGCCAGGAGTTCCACTCCATTTTTTTCTTTGCAACCCGCTAATCAGGGACTTACTTAGACCTGGGACACCAGATGGGAGCAATTAATGATGAGGCAGAACGGAAAAGCAGCAGGCTCTGGCCCTCATAGGGTAAGACTTGAATACCCCTGATTTAGCCAATAGGGTGCCATTTGGAACACGGATCACCTCTATGCCAGGCAGTGGGTTCATTACTGATGGATAGCAGCTTCTTTTCCTACAGCCTGCCATTGGCTGAGGAATATGTGGCTTATATGCTAAAATATTCCCCTGCAGTCCCAGCCTGTGCACTGCACTCGAAGTGACCGGGCCGTCTAAAAGGCAGATTTATAAAACACGACTGCATCCAAATGCCAACTGCATCCCTGTTTTAAATATATTTCTACTGCACCCTATGCCCTATGTCAGTGGCTCCCAACCTTTTCCAGTTACTGTACCCCCAAAAAGATTTTGCACTGCTTGGAGTACCCCTGAAGTACCCCCTCATGTTAATTTCCCTAGTAAGCCTATGGTGTCATAAGTGTTTTCAAGTACCCGCTGTGGAGAGGCCAAGTACCCCCAGGGGTCCTAGTACCCTTGGTTGAGAACCACTGCCCTATGTGGTGCACTCTGTCGGCACCATATTCCCAATTTACTTTCCTACTTCGTTAACTGTGAGCGTTGGTCGATGTGGTCGATTTTGGGGTATGTAGAGCCATAACTATGAATTCAGGGGTTAAAGTAGGCCGGTATCTGTGGTCCAAAAAGAGCATCAGATGGGCTGTAACTCCAACACCTATTGTCCAACACCATTGATAATGAGGATTCTGCCTACAGGTGCATCTCAAAAAATTTGAATTTTGTGGAAAAGTTCACTTTTGTTCATAATTCAAATCAAAAAGTGACACCTTCATATATTCTAGATTCATTACACAAAGTGTAATTTTGATTCATTACACAAAGTGAAACAATTCAATTTTTTGTTTCAATCTTGATGATTACGGCTTACAGCTCATGTAAATCAACAAGAAACCAGGCAAGCCTAGTTCAGCCAGCCCGCAATAGGAAATGTTGCTACCACGTGATTTGAACCCGGGTCACCCACGTGAAAGGCTGTGTCGTTAACCACTACACCACAGAGCTGTACATCTGTAATAGTTAATTGGCAATTCGTGAATGACATTGATACAGTTAAACTGACTAACGTTTCTTACTAAGTTTACCTCCCCCACAAATAGCGGCTATGTATGGCGTTTTCCACTGGCCGTTTTAACAGCGTATTAGCCAGTAATAAGCTTTACCGGTATCTACTAACTTACTGGAATAGTCATAAGAATTGAGCAATTGCTAGCGAGACTGAAGATGAACTATTCCATGCCAGAAACAGTCGCAATATAACCGTATACAGTTTCAGGTTTCGGTTTTAGCCAGCAAAGTTTTCGTCAATACAGAATAATTCACAATGTGTACTTCGCTTTGCCTGCGAGGATATACGAACTCGGGCCTATAGTTCACTTTCAAGTCCGCTTCTCTAACCACTACGCTATTTAACAAGGGGTAGTCAGTCACTCAGTCACTCAGTCAGTCACTAAGTTAGAGACATTCGCTCTTAGCCGGCTCCACTTACGCGGTCCGGCAAAACTCCAGTATCTCAAAATTAGAATAAAAAATGTATAATACAGACATGCCAACCTGAGAAGAGCTCTGAACAGCTATTTTTTTGAGATGCACCTGTATAGCAATATCTGATGAAAATCATCTAATTAACACATCTTAAAGGAAAAGCATGATCCTAGTTCATAAACAATTTTTATTCGTAAATTATTTCAGTTTTGAGTTTTTCAGATTTTTCCTTTAGTCTCTCTCTGGGCTAAAATGGAAATGAACGGGGCAACCAATGTAGCATTCGAAAATATATGACACATTTGGTTTTCCAAAATGGGAAGGCCACGGTGTATTGATATAGGTCTCTGTATGTTCTCTTAAAAACATTGTGCCAAAACAAGCATTGTATCAATGGTTATGTTCTGCGTGAAACCAAACTATTTTTCGTAAACAATGCACTACCTCACAACATCTGTAAACTTCGAGCGAACAGCGCGGTGCTGATTCAAAACAGCTGAACATTGGTGCGGACCTCATTGTAGTTTACTAACTAGCAACAAGCACAATTTACAGACATTTATCAAAATGTTTAGAGAATGTGCAGTCCCCTATTGTGTTCATAAAATTAAATCTAGCTAATCGTCTAAAAGACAGGCCGGCATTCCGGAATGGAATTAGAACTGGAACTGGAGCTGATTCAGCCTCATCCACAGACATATCAAGGCTCTTGATGGCATTAGGTAGCAATAAATCCCACTCCTAACGTGAGCTACAGTTTTGTAAACAAAGCCGGTTGCTGGATAAAGCTTCCTCGCATGCAAGCAAGCAAGTTTCTTTATATAGCACAATTCATACATAGAAGCAATTCAAAGTGCTTTACAAAGAAAAAGTTCAAATTCGCATCTGTTTACCAGCAGCTAATACAACTGGTTGGCATTTTTGTTTGAGCTAGTAGTTTATACTAGCTAACGTGAGCTACACTTTTGTCAATTAAGCCGGTTACAGATACAGCCTCCTCAAAGACAGATTCATTTGCGCAGCAGCTGCTTATACATTTTCCAGAAAGAAAAAACAGCGATAAGCATTGATACAATGCTCGTTTTGGCACAAATTGTTTTCGGAGAACATACAGAGACCTATATCAATATACCCTGGCCTTCCCGTTTTGGAAAACCGAATATATCATATATTTTCGAACGCTACATCGGTTGCCCCATTCACTTCCTTTGTAACCCGGAGAGGTTTCCTGTAAAAAAAAAAAAAAGTAAAAATAAATAAATAATTTGAACAACCTCAAAACTGTAATAATTCCAAATAAATGTCTCCACAGTCCAGGATTATGTTAGATAATCTGAAAAAAGTGCCCAGGTTAAAAAATAGTGAACCTTTCATTTAAGCAGCATTCTAAAAAAATAAAAAGCATTATGTTGTTCTATTATAAATATAACCACATGTAGCTGTAGATACCTAAAGAAAAAGAACGGTGGCCAAAAAAAGGCTGCGCTATAGCAGTCCACATGATTACATGGCTCCAATGTGTTTCCTGCATTAGGCTGTTTTCTGTGGTATGAGTAATTCATTGTCCTCATATTAGAGGCCATTATAAGGATGTTTAACCAACTGATGAGGATTCATGGTGGCTGTACAGAGCCTGTGTGACACACACCCAGAATCTGCTGTAGAAATGCTGTTCCTTTAAAGGACTTGAGGTGTATGCTGGTCCATACATTCAGCACTTTTTCTTTCTCTTTCCGTTTCTCTCTCTGTGTCTCTTTTTCTATATGTTTTTTTTCCCTCTCTGCCTCCGTCTCCCCCTCTCTCCAACTTCAGAACCTCTTTGCCTTATTACATCAGCATGACCAAGGGAATAAATAACTTTTAATTAACCAATCATGGCCAGCCAGATATCATTAATTACAAGTATTTGAATGAGGTTTAAAATAAATTAGTGTCTCCTCTGTTCTGTGTATTATTACTGACCACTTAGTATTTGGCCTGCTTGGCTTGGCTCAGCTCCAGTGATAGCAGATAATTTGTTTATATTATGAAATTTGCATAACGCCTGAAAAAGACAGATTGAGGCTTTGAAAGACTTCTGTTTTGTCTCTGAACTCAAAAAAAGTTAAATTGAAGAAATGCGAGTTTATGGAGTAAAGTTCCCCATATATCAGATAGATAATGGATGGTGTAAAGTTCTACTTACAGCCAATTGATTATAAATAGCCGGACTGCTGGCTTATGAAGTAAAGTTCCCAGTAGAACTGATAAAGTTCTTAATACAAGAGATTAGTTCTCCGGAAGAGAATACTAGAAGTTCACCAGAGGTTCTTTCATCTGATTCCTTGTGTCTCTCTTTTCTGCTCTCATTCCTGTCTTTGTCATACCCCTCTCTCTCAATCTCACTTCAATTCAAAGGGAATTTATTAGCCTGTTTGTGTTTGTGGTGATCTGCCTTAAGAGGCTCTTCTCCAGGTCCATATTTCTGCAGATGAGGGCTTCTAAGAATGGGCTTCCTTGGTTGTGATGTGTAACAGCCGGTCTGGATTTTAAATACTGGCCGGTGTACAGTAGCATTCACTCAATCTGTAATCAGTATTCTGAGTCATTCTAATTGGGATGTGAAATTCAATGTGCATTTTTGATGGCATAGAAAGCCCTGCTTGCCTTGTCTCTCAGGTCACTGACATCATTGCTTTGAAGTTACCTGTAACCTTTGCTCTTTGCTCTGGGGCAACAGCCCAGGGGAATCTGTCTTGGATGTCATTCTTTTTTACTTACTGAGATTCACTGCCAGGGCCCGGGTCCGACAGAGGTTGTGCAGATCTAGGTGCACGCTTGAGACAGAAGCACCAGATCTTCTGTAAACAGTAAACATTTGACTTCTGAGTCCAGTATGGTGAAGCCGGTTGCTGCAGACATTTTCAGGGCTCTGGCCAAATAATTTATATAAATGTTGAAAAATAATTTGAAGGGCTCAAACAGCATCCCTGTCTAAACCTCAGGCCCCAAGAGAAGAAATCTTTGTTTTTCCTTTTCAATTTTTCTTGGACACCTATTGTTTGTGTAGACTAACTTTATTACATTTTACATTTTTCCCCTGATGCTGCTTTACATTAGTTTGTATTGCAAGACCTCATGTCAAATTATTAGTAAAAAACTTTCATGAAACCAACACAGCATGAGAAGACATTGCTATTGTTTTGTTTTGTCTGTCAATTAGGGTGTGCAGAGTCTATACATGGCCTGTTGTGTCATATTTTGTGAAGAGGACAATTTGACATTTGCTCAGAATATTTTTCACTGAGGAAATGCTGGAGTCTGTTGTTGAAGATTTTACAGTTTTTGTGATAGTTATTGAAGTCAAATGTCTTCCCATTTCTGTAGATTTGGGTAATCAGACCTTGGTTGCAAATATTGGAATGGATCCCAGAGCAATATTCCAGAGGATAATGTTGAGAAATTTAAGAATAATTTCAATGAATGGTCTGTGAGTTTGATCATTTGGTTGAGTATACCGTCAACACGGGGGGTTTGTGCTTTGTCCTGCAGTCCTTTAAATTTGATTGAAGAGCAGCAAATTCTCACAGAGGTGATTTGGTTCTATTGATTTTTCAATCACATTAGGTTTTATGTTTTTTCTTCCTTCCTCTCTCTCTTGCTCTCCTCTCCTTCTCTCCCACACTGCCTTCCTCTCCCCTTCTCACCCCCCTCCCCCCACTAAGAAACTATGTAATCAACTCCATTTTAATGTATTGAGGTAATGGCCCCAATTCTAGCTCCTCTTTATACACACTCCTGAGTATGTTGATGGCTTAAGGCATTTCCCTTTATACAGTGCTGACTTTGTTATCACCAGTTGTACCACTGGGTGAACCAGACAACACGACACGCCCTTTACACTTGTTAACATAGCAGACAACACGACACGCCCTTTACACTTGTTAACATAGCAGACAACACGACACGCCCTTTACACTTGTTAACATAGCAGACAACACGACACGCCCTTTACACTTGTTAACATAGCAGACAACACGACACGCCCTTTACACTTGTTAACATAGCAGA
>JACXGI010006674.1:0-26513 GCA_016801175.1 Esox masquinongy
CCTAGTTAATACAGACCCATTCACTGTCCAACCCCTAGTTAATACAAACCCAGTCACTGATCAACACCTTATTAATACATAAAACAGATGACCATATGAAAGACAGATAAAAGCGCTTATATTGCACCAACATGTAATTTGTTTTATACATTCTTAAAAAGTTCAAATGTGTCGTTTGTTAGCTTTTATAATTGCAACACAAATCAAATAAATTCTTTCAAATAAAATAAAGTGTACTTACTATGTAAACTGCCTACTCCGTGCTGGAACAACAGCTGTCTTCTGTGGCAGCCACGGATTTAATAAGACAGTACTCCCCGGAAACCATCAAAAGGTTATGCCTCTTAAATTTGTCATTGGTTTACGTCATCGTTCTTCACGTTAGAACTACACCAGTTACATTGCTTAAAATTGCCATACGGATACAGTTTAACTACAGTGGGGAGAACAAGTATTTGATACACTGCCGATTTTGCAGGTTTTCCTACTTACAAAGCATGTAGAGGTCTGTAATTTTTATCATAGGTACACTTCAACTGTGAGAGACCGAATCTAAAACAAAAATCCAGAAAATCACATTGTATGATTTTTAAATAATTAATTTGCATTTTATTGCATGACAAGTATTTGATCACCTACCAACCAGTGAGAATTCCGGCTCTCACAGACCTGTTAGTTTTTCTTTAAGAAGCCCTCCTGTTCTCCACTCATTACCTGTATTAACTGCACCTGTTTGAACTCGTTACCTGTGTAAAAGACACCTGTCCACACACTCAATCAAACAGACTCCAACCTCTCCACAGTGGCCAAGACCAGAGAGTTGTGTAAGGACATCAGGGATAAAATTGTAGACCTGCACAAGGCTGGGATGGGCTACAGAACAATAGGCAAGCAGCTTGGTGAGAAGGCAACAACTGTTGGCGCAATTATTAGAAAATGGAAGAAGTTCAACATGATGGTCAGTCTCCCTCGGTCTGGGGCTCCATGCAAGATTTCACCTCGTGGGGCATCAATGATCATGAGGAAGGTGAGGGATCAGCCCAGAACTACACGGCAGGACCTGGTCAATGACCTGAAGAGAGCTGGGACCACAGTCTCAAAGAAAACCATTAGTAACACACTACGCCGTCATAAAATCCTGCAGCGCGCACAAGGTCCCCCTGCTCAAGCCAGCGCATGTCCAGGCCCGTCTGAAGTTTGCCAATGAACATCTGGATGATCCAGAGGAGGAATGGGAGAAGGTCATGTGGTCTGATGAGACAAAAATAGAGCTTTTTGGTCTAAACTCCACTCGCCGTGTTTGGAGGAAGATGAAGGATGAGTTGTTTTTCCACAAGCACAGATATCTGTTTTATGTCTCTGGTTTAGTTTGAATGGAATTAAACCCCGCCATGTTTGGAAAACACATTTTTGGACATTCTAACCTTGGTAAGTAGACTTCTAACATTATTAATAATCAGCTTTAAATACCTCTATACACTTGGTCTTCTTTTAACCCTCTTTGCATTTATTTCAGACCAAGTAACCAGCATCAGTGTCAGTTGGACTGCGCGGTTGTGATCTTACACAACCTGAACAGATACTTTTTGTGTAAGTCTAATTATTTAAAGACATTTTCAGCCTTGTTCTAAAATGTTATTAACATTATGGCAATATGCATACAGCTGAGTCTTTGTACTCTATTTATCGGCCAACAGGGTGAGGACCCGCTGATGATGCAGACTACATCACCATAATAGCTTCAGTTATGGACCCCCCACCTTGTGGCTGCACAGCGTCAGGGTTTCTTTTAACACAGTTCCCCCATTTCACAATGCTTGAAAGCTGAATGTAATACATATCTACAGTCAACTCATCAAAACTGTGATGTATGTAAATGTATGTTTGAGTTAGAATAATATTTTAATCTGAAAGTGGATCATTATTTACACGTTAAGCTAGAGAAATGGCGAAAGATAGTGATAACATCAGACCAGACACGGAACGACCATCAACATCTACACATAATAAACAGGCCTCACCCCAAAATATAAATGAACCGGCCAATACTTAATTGTTACATAGCGATACAGACATTAATCCACAGATGCAAGGTTTGTTAACCGAGATTAGTAGCCACCATTTTTCACATGATCCAGTTGACTCTCCTCCGAGCTCTTCCGACACAAACTCATTGCAACGATGGCAATGTTAGAGTTATACAACATAATGAGTTTGACAACGCTGAATTACGACAGTTGATAAATTTCCAAAATACTGGTGAAGTTGGTGATTTTGGCACGTTCTATGCACTCATTATGGAAGGCTTGGATACTTTGATTGTTAGAGCTTCAGACTTTGTACACAGGCCTGGTGATCGTCTGCAGATTGAGTTGATTGGTGAATCTCTGATATCCCCCGTACATGTGACCATGAGAGCAGATTAATATAATGAACACACGTTTGGTCATTTACTTGAAAGTGTTGAAAGAGTAATGCCAACATTATGATTGATGAATCACTAGAGCTGGTGGTACGAATTGTCAACAACTGTGAGGGTGGTGCCCCATGGCGTAAAGCTCCAACACTATTGATAGATTAGATTATCAAAAAAAAGAAGGCATTTATTTGTGGTGTTGATGAATGATTCTACATGTTTTTCCGTTTGTTTGATGGGTATGTTGAACCCACAGTATACATGCTGAGGCCCTGGTTAGTGGTCGTGTGCCACATATACGGGAGCTGGTTTAGCGTTAGATGATTGTGTGGCATTCACAGATATTGTTTGGTTTGAAGAAATGACAGGGTGTAAAATTGTTGTCTTTCATCAAACACGGGATGGTCACATTACCAAGTTTCAAAACAGCGAGGACACCCACCCTAGAACCGTCTTTATGTACTTACACGATAACCATTGCTATTGTATGAGAGGAAATGGGCATGAGAAACTTAACACAACGCATATGTGCTGACTAACTCTGAACAAAGGACAATAGATAGGACATGTTGCCTGTTACTGATTGGCACCACACATCCTGTCCATACATCCTGTCCATACTTCCTGCTAGGAGTTGTCCATGTGACTGTCATAGGCTCTATGGATAGGCCCATTGACCACAGGTTGGAACATACCGTACAAGGGTCTTTTGTAGGATAAACCTTTCTTATTGGATGATATTGGACCGTGTATGACCACTGACCACCTTCCATGTGTCCTGGCATAAAAGACTGTGTTAACTTTATAATTATTGGAGAACATGTAAGAACTATGGAAGGTCAACATCGTAGCCTCATGCTGAATAAAGATGTCTCTCCCCTGACTTCTGGTTGCATTTATTTTGTTCATGGATCAAAAATGGGCAGAATCTAACAGTATGATGCCATGACTACGGATAGATGAATTTTGCACTCTGATTGGTGAGTCAAACCACACTATCTAAAAGAACAACTCAGTTTAATGAGCATGAGTATCCAGATTAACACATCTGGAACAAGAAGGCCTAGAAACTTTGTTTTTTAGGCTATGGAAATCTGTGGTGAGGACACACAAGACTTAAGTTGACACTGAAAGATGTGTTCTCAGTCTTAGTCCAGAGACTCCACCGAAGATGCTAAACTAAGACTGAATAGTAAGTGACACATGTATAAAGTCCTAATATAGTCCTAATAAAACAGCTTGATGGCTATCGCCAAGAGATAATTCAAAAATATGCCATTGTTCCAGAAGAAGATTTTTGGAATTTTTTTGATATACAGAAAATATGGGAAGAAATTCAAAGAATGCCTGATGAAATACAAAAAATACATTGGTCGTTGATTGTGTTATCAGAAATTCAAAAATAGAATGATAAATTCCTCAAAGATGGACTTGAAAAATATTTGAAGGTGAAATAATGTGTTTGGGCATCGGCTGAACAAATGGCTGAACTGGACAAGTTGAAAAAAGGACTTGAAAAGTTGAAAAAGTAACTGGAAATGTTGAAAGCAGGAAAAACATCTAAAGACACTCAAAGCCCATTGAAAAAGGAACCAAGAGAATGTCATTATTGTGGAATCCCTGGCCATTGGCAGAAGGACTGTCACAAGAACAACCAAAGGAAAAAGATAGTATGGACAGAAAGTTCAAACATGAGACATTCTGCCCACATGCCAAGCAGCAGCAAGGAAAGATCTCCCATATATGGAATTCAGGAATCAAATACGTAGGATTTCCTGGCGATACCTGGAAGAGACGTGAGCTTATATAATCATTGATTAGGAGTTTTAAATGTGTTTCCAAAAATGTATCGTTTCTAAATATTGGGTAGAGCTGGAACTTATCAAGGAAATCTGATCACTTCCCTTGATAATGACCATGCTTATTCAAATGAATATTAATTTGAAAGCACTAAAGAAATAAATAATTGAATTACTCTCTCCCTTAACAACCGGGTATCGTTATTTCAACCTCTATACGAAAAAGCTGATTTCTAACAATAGCATGTTTTAGTAGGCATTCGAAATAGCCTGTTTTGTTCAGTCATGCCTGAACATGTTTTAATAGGTATTCAAGGAATAGCCTGTTTTGTTGTGCTTTGTCATGTTCACTATGTCATTTTGAATCAAACATATTTATTGCGCTGATGATAATGTTTAAATCCGTAAGGCCTCAAGGAGGGTCTCATGACAATGTGGGATGGCTTTAACAGGCCCACCGCATGGTAACCATATGTTGCATGGTAACCATCTGTTGCGTGCTGAGCTGTTCACTAGCACACGTGGGTACATCTAACCCTTGTGATGAATTAGAAATTGGTACAATTATGACTTTCTAATCTGGTAAAAAGTCTCATGGTTTTCTTACAAAAGGTTAAAATATTGTGTTTTCTCTCTCCTTATATATTGTGTAAGTGGTAGAATGGAATCCACATGGTAATAGTCTTTAACGTTAAGGAGACACGCTGTGTCCCATGAGGACTGAATATAAATCCAAAATAGTGATAACCTAGGAAGAGGGTTAAACAGCCAAAATCGAGTTCATCCCCTACATTAAAATTAAATAGTTTATTTTGAATGCTGAATTGGCTTTGGTTAATTAGGATTTTTTTCATTTGTTTTTTGTGTTTCTCTTACAACATAAGACATTTATGTTTTATAGAACAAGTTGGATACTGAAAAGTTGACTGACTAAAATAGTGTTACCCTGGGTTCAGAGAGCAGCACAGGGGGAGGAGTGCTTGAGCCAATCCCCCCACACACTGCCCTGGGGTAGCAAGAGTAACATATAGGCTTACTTGGATGGTCATGTCTGTTTATAGTTTAGTCATAATTTTTATCAATGTTTTGGAATGTCCACAAGAATGTTAAGTCACTGTATAGATATGACAATCATATTTTTACAAACTGCAAACAATACTAGAGACGGGTAGGACAATAAATCTGAACCTTCACTTAGCAACGGATATCAGCTAAGTTGAAATAATAACATACAGAGGATATAAAAAATCTACACACCCTTTCGCCGACACTGTTGTGTTTTAGCCTGGTAGAAGCCTGCTTTATCAACAAAGATGTACTTGTGATGGTTCGCAGCAGTTCATATTGTTATTTTGACCCTGGGGCTCTCTGATTTATTCCTGCCTTGCTGTCTATCTTGCACCATTTTTTAAGAGACTGCCAGTGTTCACACGGTTTACAGTGGATATAAAAAGTCTACACACCCCTGTTAAAATGCCAGGTTTTTGTGATGTAAAAGAATGAGGCAAAGATAAATCATGTCAGAACTTTTTCCACTTAATGTGACCTATAATGTGAACTATTCACAAACTTGCGGTGTTCCCTTTGAATGTCCTCCGAGCTGTACGTTTTCTTTAAACTGTGGCTCTTGTTCATGTCTCATTCTTGCATTTTTTACTTGATGGTAGGCTCCTCCTACCAGGTGGTCTCTTTCTAACACCTCGAGTCATAACCATCAATCCAGATCCATCCTGCTGTTTTCTTTGGCATGCCATAACATTGCAGTCAACTTCACCAACTATATTCCTCGCTGTATTTTTCAAATGTGGTTTTGCTATTGAGAACCCACGCTTCAACATAGGTATTGCCATCCGCTGCCATGATACCCCGGAAAACTGTTACCGGCCAGAGTTGTTTAGTATTCAACGTATCTTTGAGGATCATTGTAGAGTTTCTGAGGCTGCATCTTATGGTCTAAAAGATTGCTTGACGGGTCTGAAATGTAATTTTGCAGTCACCTTTCCCACTATGAATTAAACCAGCTGATTCTGATCAGATTTTACTACAATACAGATCTCATCAAACTGACTCTTACTAAGAGGTATGTAGTGTGGCTTGTCATACGTCACTGTGACAACTTTGTTCTTTTTCCCTGCAATATGTACAGTTCTCAACAGCAGGACATGACTGTCACCGACTCTTTCATAATCAATTATATCTGTGTAGATGTATAGGGTGTTAAACCCTGCCAGAATATCTGTGGGGAATGGGCTGTACCATGGGGCGTACCACCGATTGCCTGGTTTTAAACATAAAATCTGTTCCAATTTTGCACTGAATTTCAACCTAAAATGGGTTTCGCCTTTTAGAAACATTCTATTTTTAAATTCATCATACCCCGACCATACACCATGTGGTTATAAATGTTGATCTCTGCCACTAGTTTTACTATGCCGTTGTAATAACCGGTGTTGAGTTCATATTTCTAAGTTTTGTCGTGTTTTGAGTCATGTAGTTCAAATGCGTTTTCACCCCATGTAAAAGTCTTCCACGTATGCGGGTATTGGAATTCTATCAAAGATACTTCCCAATCACTTTTCAAATCTATAGTTTTGGCAAATTTTGTGGTATAGCTCGAACTGGAATTGTTTGGATAGACATGTCTCGACGAGTTACTGGGCAGCGTTATGTAGAAACCACCTTCACCCATGCTGATTACAGTCAATGTAAATGATGTGATCCTGCAAATCCTGGAGTTTTATCCAGTTTCTAGGTCAAGGACTTGTTCCGATGGTATCCAGCTGTTGAATTTCTCAGGCCAACCAAGCCATTTCACAAGACAAATTTTCTTCCCTTTCTGTATTTTCTCATTCAGAACTGCTTCCACTTTAAAAGTTTTATCCTTTTAGCCACGATTATTTTCAGTAATTCCTGTTCATAAAAGGTCCCAACTATCACATCACCATCGTAATCTTTTATTCTATATAGTGGAGGTATCCACGGAATGCATTCTGTTATTGTAAAATATTCATCTGTGTACCCTTTTTCATAGGCTTTGGTAAACGCCCCTCTCAACTTTGAGAGTCTCACAGTATCCCCAACCTGGAACTTGTAACTTTGATTACCATTTCTCATAATTTTTGTACCATACAGGTTCTTGATAACTAGTCCAACATTTTCTTCACAAATGTCAGCAGGCTTCATCTTAATAGCAGCAGGCTTCATCTTAGCTACCGATGGTAGCTATGGTTGTAACCCTGAACTAAATCTTGAATAACCTCAACATAGCGATGAGTGTTGGCAGCTGTGAGATACCTCAACATTTGTGTTTTAAGTGTTTTATTAAATCTCTCAACGATACTCACTTTGACATCATTTCCTGTAGCAAAATGTTCTATGTTGTACTACTTTATGAACATTTCATAATGTGAATTAGAAAACTTGTTCCCCTTGTCCGTTTGGACTTTTTGTGGTGTTCTTCCTTCTTTTAGAATGTCTTCAAATGCTCGCTTTACCTCAATAGCGCTTTTATTTCTCAGCACACGAATCCATGCGTATTTGCTTAATACATGCATGTTAACATAAATTTCATGTTATTGAAATTTGCCTCGCCATTTTTGAGGATCTCTCCGGTTTTCTCCCCGTTAGAGAGGGTTTGAAATGTATGCTCTTTTCAAACCTTCTCTACCCACCTAAGCCCCAGGGTTTGCCGGGTCGTAGTAAATACTTTTCATAACCTGTTCTGACATCATAGAGCATTCGGTCAATAATGAGAAGTAATAAATGTTTAACATCATTTTATTTGAGTTTTTGGAATTACACATCATCAAAGAATTTCAGAAAAGTTACACAAACATTCAGATTTCTGCTGATTAGAAAATCTGTAAACATTTTAGAAATACAATCTACATCCACAGCATCAACAATTCTATCACACAAACATCTGTTACATACGTAAACACATATGACAGATGCCCAAATGTAAAGTCTTTGTTGTCAGCATTTGAAAATGTTAGAAGTTTATACATTAAGTTGTTTAGAGCATTTGATTCAACACCATTTGACAACAATTGCAGCCAATCATCAGATGTGTTCCTGACCGTTTTCATATGCTTGTTCAGATTATTGAAACGCTTTATATTGACATGGTCTTGGTTATTAAAGGGTCTACAACCATCAAATCCACTATTGATAGCTTTGTGCATCAACTGTTTAATCGCTAGAGCCACACAGGATTTGTTTAGATACATGGAAACACGACAACATCCTTAGACAGCAGTCTCTTTGCTTTCATCGCACCAAGATGCTACTGCATCGCATACAGCTTCCTCATTAAATGTATCAATGTATTCATCCCTATTCTCACTCAGTCTCTGTGTGATGTTCAGCTCCCATTTGAGCTCATGCAGAAAGTTCTTGGCTGCCACGTGAACATTAGTTAGCGGTGCATGAAACCCTGATGCGTTCAAAGCCTTGACCAACACACGTTTCAGTCACGGTGTTAAAACTGCCCCCACAATGTCGTCATAATGGGTCTCAAAAAATAATCAGGCGGGTCCAGACAAAAATCTCTTCTCTGGCTCGGGTGGTCCACTTCGCCAGTCCTCAGCCTTGGGTTCTTCTGTCTCCGTTTGGTTGTAATCTTGAGACATGTTTCGTAAATTCCTCCAACTGGTTGATAGTCAGAGGCGGTCTGTCTGTTTTTATGCTGTGCTGAGGACTGTTAGCTTAAGGCGGGGCTTCAGGGTCTTACGTCAGTCAAACAGTCCGCAGTCGCAGACATTTTCTGGAAATAGCTCCAATCTAACAGAGTCATACTGCTTCATTCCTTCGACGACTTTAAACAACAGATCTACCGTATTATGTATGCCCTGTTTTGGGCCCAAATAAAACTCTTTTTATTTGTGGTGGTCCATAAACTGGCATTAAAGACTATTTGATCAGTCACACCAGCCTTAAACTCTTGGCCTTCGGGTAATTCATAAAATGTAACCGATATCTCAGGTTTGAAAATGTATCCACCAATCTGCCCGTCTTCCAACTTCCACTCCTGTGCCAACATATCCTGATGTAGCTGATGAATTTGGGTTAAACTCTGCATCGGTTTCTTCGGAGCTGGCACGTTGATCGCGTCTTTGCCGGCCATTTGTAATCTCTTGTCTACTCGCTGAGCAACGAATAAGCTGTTAGCTTTCAACGGTGTTTCACCCAAAACGTTGATCGCTGCACAGTCCGCTATGATTTGTAATGTGGAGGTAAGTTTACTCAGGCAAGACTGAATGACCATCACCAGGGGTCTGCGTGGTTTAAATACACAGACCATGCCAATCATCCCATTAAACATGAAAGGTTAACACCCACCGGTTCTAGGATATCTGGTTGTAGCACTTATCGGAACATAAATTGCTGGAGAATTTAGCATTGCTGAACCCTGGCGCCCTATTGTTAAACATCAAACATCTTGCCACTGATATAACGCTTATTTTTTGCCTGGGAATTTAACATTCTGGAACCCTAAGACCCATTTGTCAAGCATCAAACAGGTCGCACCTCTTATGACACCTGTCGGGTGTGTTTATCAATCGTTGTAAAACATCAAACATGAACACATCAATGCATCATGAATTACAAAGTCACCGGACATGCATAGGTCACACCGGAAGTCCCACCCAGCAAATCGGATGTCCCGCCCACCTGTCAAATCAAACTGGAAGCCCCACCCACAAGGGTCATAAATCACCAAAGTGACAGAATATACCCTACATAAAATACTGAGGAGAGAGGGAGAGAAGAGGGGAACAGGAAGTGATATTAGGGAGAGAAAGAGAGAAGAGCAGAGGGTAAGAAGAGAGGAAATGAGAAGGAGAGGGGGAGTTGAAGAAAGGAGTAGTGTCAGAGAGGATGAAAGGAAGAGAGGGGTAGAGCAAGAGGAGGCAAGAAAAGGAAGAGACAGCTAGAGAGAAGGTGGACATTGGGAGAGCCAAGGAGAGGGACAGGGTGGGGAAGAGACGTGGAAAGGAGACGGAGAGAGGAATTGAGATTGTAAAAGTACCTTTATTTGCCCATCTATCAAATGATATTTACGAAATATTCAATCAAATTGTTGGGTGTTTGGGTGCTGTAGCAGGGTGGTTTCTCTATGTCTGTCTGTCTTTAGCAGGTGTGGTAAGTTGCCAGTGATGCGTGTGGGCGTGGCCCCTGTCAGAGTCCTGTCAGCTGTTCTCAATCAAGCCCTGGAAGTTTATGTTTTAGGAGTAGGCATGGAAGGGTGGCATTAAAAACAACAGGTTTATGATCAATCTGTCTCAACATTGCAAAATGGAAAGCCAAATGACAAAACAAGATCTAATGAGTATGACTGAGTGAGATTAAATAAGTCAACATGTTTTAAAAACTCTTTAACCAAAGGCTTGGATGGACAGCAAACATCAATGTTAAAATCACCAGTAATCAGAAGATTATCAGATGTAGGTACTATAGAAAGTAGGAAGTCTGAGAAATCTTGGATAAAATCCTTTTTGTATTTAGGAGGTCTATATACAGTTGCATATAGCATTGGATTGGACAGTTCTACCTTGATACCTTGATCAGCAGTAGTTTGGTATCTTTCAACTGACAGAGTGCAATACCTAAAATGATTAGGCTAATCCTCCTAGACAAAAGACGGAGAATGAGAGGGAGACAGGAGAGGAGGATAGGAGAGTTTACAGAGGAGGATAGAGGGCGAGGCGACAAGGAGGAGATGGGGAAAGGAAAAGAGAAGCAGAAGGGGAGACAAAGAAGGAAAAAGGTGAGTAGAGGGGTGGAGGAAAAGGGTAGTACATAAAAATGAGTAGAAAAAAAGAGAAGACAAGGAGGAGGGGATGAGGATAGGAGAGGAAAAGAGGGAGACAGGGAGAAACAAAATATGAGAGCAGAGGAAGAGGAGATCAAACGTCTGCTCCCCGTTGCACAGCAGCTCCCCTTCCTCTCCAACTCTGCACCTCACCAGTGTTCTAACCACCAGCAGGAGAGTGATGGCAGCAGCACA
This sequence comes from Esox masquinongy, assembly GCA_016801175.1. Lineage (NCBI taxonomy): Eukaryota > Metazoa > Chordata > Actinopteri > Esociformes > Esocidae > Esox > Esox masquinongy. The sequence continues at coordinate 11,225 of JACXGI010006674.1, forward strand.
ACCCGAAGACACACCGGTTTCCAATCACTGTTCAGTTGTGTTTATATTCTGTTGTTCTTCTTCCGCACCTCACAGATTATTATTTGTCTGTTTACTTACGTGTGGTTGTATTACTTTATGTCTTCATAAACGCTCAAGAGATCATCGCTGTTGTCCTTTTTGTTTTTGTTTCCTTACACTTGCTGCACTCACACCATCACTTAAAAAAACAGTGCTTCTTAATTTCAGTGTGTTTAAACCTAGTTTAGAATTGTTTTTCAATGCATTCTAATGTAGCCTAATTTCGCACCATTATTACCAGGCAAACATGTTTCAGTCGATTATTTGTCGCATCAACTCAGATCAACAAAAGAAAAACACTTAAGCATGTGTAAAATATTTTGGCTAATATTATAAGTTGAATTTTGTAATTTCCAACCATATTTCCTAATTAGATAATGCCCATTACACTGTATGGATATATAAATATGTCATCCCACTGCATATTAATTTTTAGACGTTGAAACATGTTTTGCTTAATCACATGACCAAACACTAAGTAATATTTTACTGTAAGAGTGAGCGGGGGCTTCCAGTTTTCTTGGCAACATATCATATACTGTATCTCACAGAAGTGAGTACACCCCTCACATTTTTTTAAATATTTGATTATATCTTTTCATGTGACAACACTGAAGAAATGACACTTTGCTACAATATAAAGTAGTGAGTGTACAGCTTGTATAACAGTGTAAATTTGCTGTCCCCTCAAAATAACTCAACACACAGCCATTCATGTCTAAACCGCTGGCAACAAAAGTGAGTACTCCCCTAAGTGAAAATGTCCAAATTAAACATTAAACCACACAAATTAAACATTTCTCTTTTAATACAGTGTGTCTGAAGCTCATGCAGGCCCAACACCATTCATTGACATATTTCCCAAGATGCCCTGTTCCAATTTCTGTTTTAGAATAGCATTTAATTTCTCTATGTTTGTGCATGTTCCTTGATTGAAAAAAAATATCTCATGATACTCACCTAAAAGCAACTAACATTTCCTCAAGTAATCTATTGCTTAAACATTTGGCAATCGTTATGAAAATGGTTGGTCCAGTTTAGGTATGAAACTTTGTGGCAGATTGTTGCCAAATCAGTCTGTATTGTGCTGGGAGTTTTTTTTATTCTAAAGAAATTCAGTTGAAGCAACTGAGTCTTTTTGGACAGTATGTCTTAAGACAGAATGGACATGCAGTACAATGCTTGTTTTTGGATTGGATTTGGTATTATCTAGCCTCACAGTCTCCCTGTGGTGTCGAAAAACTTCAAATCTTTTTACTGCCCACTCCAGCTGGACTAGGACAAAACAAGCATTGGGTGACAACAAATCAATGTTGCCCATAAAGCAATGTCTTTTTCTAATGCTATGGTGCTAAAGTATCCTCAAGTCATAACTGTCAATTCTTCTGAGCTGATACTGAGTCCTACCATAATATAAATGAATTACCCCAAAGGTTCCGCTCATGGTCACCAAGAAATACCTAAGTGAAAGCCACACCTCCACTAAACGGTGCCTCCAATTTACCCAATGTACTTTGCCTTTTCCATCAAATCATGCAGTTACCACCCATAACTGTGTATACTAGTGACAGAGATAGTTGGTGAATTCTGTGACTGTTTGCATTTAAAAATATATTTTTGTTTAATCTCGCAAATTATATAAACTTCCCTCTCAACAAGAATGTGCACTCTGGGGGCCATTATGAATCCTGTTAATAGATGGCCGACTTCCCTTCAAACTTACAAAAATATTACTCTACTTTGTGGTGTGTGTGCGGTTTCCAAACAAAGCAGAGCTTTCAGAACGCTCACATACACAGGATCAATAATGCCTGGAATTCACTAAAACAACTGGAACGACTGTTTCAGTAAAGGGTGCAGTAAATCCATGCAATATTTTATTTGTTTACAATATGTATGCAATAATTTTTGTAACCTGGGAATTGTGAACCAGTTAATATTCATGCACAAACATAGATTAAACAAAATATTTTAAAAAATGACACGTAATAGAGCATGCTGGGAAATATGAAAATGAATGGGGTGGATTAAAGTGGTACATATAAGATTAGGCCCCATGTTTTAAGATTAAAGTAGGCCGTCAAAATAAGGCATTTGTGACACACGGTATCGTGTTTAACTTAACTGTTTTGAGACTGCATATTCATTTAAATGTTCATTTAGGGAAGTCCATAGGACTGAAATTGGATGAATTTAACATACATGTTTCTGTCATTAACACATCCTCTCATGGGTGATAACTTAACTACAAATGAAAAAAGGCACTCTGGAAAACATGATTAAGAGGAAATAAAATCTTCACTAAATTATTCACTTTTCTTGCATGCAATGCAAAATGCAGTGAACTACAGCCAAAACTGAATGTGGACGTTTGACTCTAGCATAACTCCTATAATGCATTGTTACATACAGCAATTTGCTGTATTCCACTTTAACAGTAGTGTACTGTATAAAACAGCTGTAATTTTACAGCAATTTTTTACAGTATGTCCCTTACAGTTTTGTAAGGGAGATACTTTGAAAGACACTATACAGAAAGCAAAGCAACAGACCATTTTGGACAAGTGGCGAGAGAACTGAAAGAAAAAGACAACAATTCAACACAGCTCTTCGCCCACAGATTTAAAGAAATGCATACATGATTTGGAGGAACTACTAAATGAGATAAACACAAGAAACCAGGCAGGCCTAGTTCAGCTAGCCCGCAATAGAAAGCGTCACCCTCGCAAAGGGCTGTGTCGTTAACCACCACACCACAGAGCTGTACCTTTGCTGGGTGTCAGTATAGCCTCTTGTGTCTATCGTGAACAAATCCTCATTTTCCACTGACCATTTTAACAGCTAATTGGCCATTCATGAATGACATTGATACAGTTAAACTGACTAACGTTTTTTACTAAGTTTACCTCCACCACAAATAGCGTCTCTGCACTGTTTGACGTTTGCCACTGGCCGTTTTAACAGCGTATTAGCCAGTAATAAGCTTTACCGGTATCTACTAACTTACTGGAATAGTCATAAGAATTGAGCAATTGCTAGCGAGTCTGCCAAAGCTATTTCATTTCATGGCATAAGAACGTATTTTTTTCTTTCAAGGTATAACAACATACTTTTTTCTTTCATTCGTGAATAACATTGATACAATAACTATCATTAAAGGTGACGATAACTAACTTTTTCATCAAGTGAAAAGACGAGAATCGTGGAATCTACCAGAAATAATTAATAAATGTCGTTGCTCTCAATAGATATGAACTTAGGTCTTCCACATGCGAGGCACTGTCTTTAACCACTACTCCACGGCATTACACATTTCAGCAGTCACTAGACACCATTGAGCATTGTGTTAAACTGACGTTTCTTATTAAATTTACCTCCACCATAGCGTCTTTGAACTGTATGGCTTTTGCCACTGGCCGTTTTAACAGCACATTAGCCAGTAATAGGCTTACTAGTATCTACTAACTTCCTAGGAATAATCATAAGAATTGAGCAATTGGTAGCGAGACTGAAGATGAACATTTCCATGCCAGAAACAGACGCAATATAACCGTATACAGTTAAGGCTTACTATAACGTTACTACTGTATGTTGTAGCCAGCAAATGTGTTTGTCTATCCTGACCCAAAAGGCATGCACGGATGCGTACTTCAAAAATCCACGAGAAACAGTCGCAATATAACCGTAAACTGTTTCATTTCAGGCTTACTATAATGTAGATATTGAAGGTTTTAGCCAGCTAAGTTTTCGTCTATACGGAATGATTCATAATGCGTACTTCGCTTCGCCTGCGAGGAGATACGAACTCAGTAAGAGAAATTCGCTCTTCTTGGCCGGCTCTGCTTATATAAGAAAATATATAAGAAATTGAAAGCAAAGAAACAACAACAGGCAGACAACACGTGTTCTTCTGAGTCTCCACCAAAGATTGTGAGAGAGGTTTTTACAAAAAGGCAGAAGATTATTTCCAGTTCTTCAGAGTTCTCTGCCTGTGAAGCGAGTGGATTAAGAAACCATAGAAACTTCTGACACCTTCTCAACGGAAAAACCGAAAAGAAGAACTGGAAACAAAAAACTGGTGGAAAACTGACAAAGCCACTGGGTATGTCTCACACTACAAATATGTGTAGACTCTTAGTGTTGTTGTGTAACGTTTGATGTTACCTGGGCTTTTTGTAATGCATTTGACTGATTAAATTGGGTAGGTTGTGATAGGTATCCACATTTGCTTGGTGCTTAGTGTAAATACCTTAGAACTTTTGTTTTCCAGAAAACCTGCTCAAAGCCTGGAGAGAGCACTGTGTAGGGAGCAATCCCACCCGTATGTAAAAGGAAAACCAACAAAAGGTATGCAAAAGGAAAAAACTTATGCAAAAGGAAAAGCAATCAGTCAATCGTGTCACAAATTTGATTTGCTACATGTGGAACAGGAAAAGTGCAGCTAATTCTTCTAGAATTTTATCGGTGTTAACATTATTATTACTTTGTTTTTTCAAGGTTAAACAGCACAAAATAGCTGCTACATACGGGAGGGCCAAGATATCCTTGACCTTCAAGGAGTACAACTGGCTTGCTGATTTTATGCAAATTCGGCCCAAACTCCCAGGCTTCAGACCTGGATTAGACCAGGTTTTGGCGAGCCCTCAGGAAAGCTGTCTTTGAACTTTAATGACTGCTGGGTATCCTCTGGTTTACAGGGTTGCCAAAATATCACACATGTCCGTACCAGCATAGCTACCTTTGTAAGTTTGCATGTGCTACAGACTAAAGTATTTACAGAGTTACTCCTCGAACCAACATTCTAGCTTATGACTAATTCACTTGTTTGTGCAGGCTCAGAAAAGATTGTCTGAACGAGACAGGTTGTGGTTGGTAAATGCCACAGCAGAGAGACAGCTGACCGATTTTATGTGTCAGAGACTAATGTCGTAGAATCACATGCTTAGAAGGACATGATTGAAAGGGCAATTGAGGAAAAAATCTCTGCACCCTCAGAGTCTATATTGTCCAGCAGAAGAAGCCAAGATGGGAGTTGATCACGAGGGAGAACCGTCACAATGTCTGGACGAAGTCCAGAAGAGTGTTGGTCCATGGGAAACATCACAGAAGTGCATTTCTCCTGTTGGCACAGATGAGCAGAGTAAAAAAGACCAGGAAGCAGCTGAATGACTGTTTCAGTAAAGGGTACAGTAAGTCCAAGTAATATTTGTTTATGTATGCAATACTTTTTGTAACCTGGGTGTAGTGAACCAGTTAATATTCATGCACAAACAAAATATTATAAAAATGACATGCAATAGAGCATGCTGGGAAATCAGATAATGAATGGGGTGGTTTAAAGTGGTTTTCATGAGCTTCAGCCCCATGTTTTAAGATAAAATTAGGCCCTCAAAATAAGGCATTTGCGCCACGTGATAGTGTTAAACTTTGTTTCAAGACAGCATATTCATTTAAATGCTCATTTGGTGAAGTCCATCGGAATAATATTTGATGAATGTAACATACATGTTTCTGTCATTAACACATCCACTGATAGGTGATGACTAAACTTCAAATGAAAAAAGGCACACTGGAAAAAAAGTTTAGGATGAAATAAAATCTTCGCTAAATTCTTCACTTGTCATGCATGCAATGCAAAATGCAATGAACTGCAACCAAAATTGAATTGACTGTGGACTGTAGCATAACTCCCATAATGCATTGTTGCATACAGTAATTTACTGTATTCCACTTCAACAGTAGTGTACTGTATAAAACGTCTGTAATTTTACTGCAATTTTTTAAAGTGTAGGTATCAATAAGCTGGATAATGTTACTGGTTAAAGTGAATGCTGGCAGGTTTCTAAAAACCCTCCCATCACATGATTCCAATTCATGACTAAGGCTTGACAACAGTGAGGTGTTTAGGTATTATGTATTATTTAACTACTGCAATTTATATTTCTTGGCTACTACAGTTATCTAAACATCAAGACAACTAAGCTAGCAACATTAGCAAAACCGTTTCAAAGGTTATAAGTTGGATGAAAATTATTTCTCTTCCGTACCCCAAGTCAAATTTTACGACTTACGCTGCTTTTCACCCACAACCTCCATACATAACATTTTTTAAAACTCTCAAAAGTAAACTTAACTTACTTATATTAAGATGAAAATTGGTGGCACGATAGGTACAACAGTCTATGAGAAAACAAATACATATGGAATGGGTGGATTTGGCTTGATAAATTTGTCTTGATGAATGGTTGATTGGAATTTTAAGTTACAATTATTTTAAAGTGCAATACCTTTTCTCATGTATTTTTATTTACATCGATTAATTCACTTTTAATGAAATACAAAGCCTACACAAACTGCTTACAATGGACTGCAGTATTTGAGGGTTGGGATTGTTTACCAGTTAACATGAAATGCACCAAAAGTCTGCATTCAGTGTGGACTGAGCTATTTTTGTGACATGGTAATTAGTAGAGGGGTGGGGGTTACGGCCAATTGCTGGCAGTACAATCCGATTGTTTCGGTAATGTGTGGCTCGATCACCTCTTCACATTGTCTGTAAAGAATATTAGTTTGCTGATATGAAAATTGAAGCATGCCATTTTTCCATTATATCTAAGATGTTGATTAAGGGTTTGATTGGAATTGAATGCATCGTATTTCAAAGCTTAAAAAGCTTCTTTTTCATTTTCTGTGTAGCCTATTTTTTATTTATATAGGCCTATAACAATTCACTTTCAATAAACAGTCAAATTCTATGTGTGTTTGTCTTAAAAATAAAAAAATAAAATGTCCTATCAATACTTTTAAAAATACTTCAAAATTAATTTGGTTTAATTTAAAATAGTGTGGTAAAATGCATGTTTTTCACAAGAAAATAAATCTGTGTGAGGACTTTTTGGGGGGAAACAAAAGCTTGATATACTGTTTCTAATAATAATTACAAACTTATCTCTTATGTCATGTTAAGCAACATAGCACAATGAATCAGAAACAGAAACAGATTTATTGCCAAGTAGTTTTTCACATACAGGGAATTCGCTTTGGCCTCACGATACATGACAATAAACATATAGTGCGAGGAAAAAAACAAGCAAATACAAAAGTACAGAACTGCTAAATAAAGTAACAATTAAGTGACAAATAAACAATAGAAGATATGAATAGGTGTTATGAGAATAAGAGTATGTTGCGATATAAGTGTTTGGTGTCTGTGGGGGTCAGGATTAGCTACAACATGAATTTACTCGGTAATTCAAAACTGTTCTGCAGTTCCTATTTTTTATCTAGTATATTTATTTAGTTATTGTAAGAGTAAAAATGCTGAGAGACTGATGTTTTTCAAATTTTTAAGAATATATATGAACAACATTTTGATACACCCCGCAATATCCATCAGAGGTTATTTGTATAAAACCATAATTGCCTTCCTCACAGATATTTAATCTGCAATAACAAAAAACATGAAATATAATAATTCATCAATATATTTTAATAGATAGTTTTATATTAGTTTTTTGACACAATTATTTAACAAAATGTTCCTTAGCTACTCAAAAATCTGTATTATTACATTTTATTTCAGACGCTGCTTTCGTTTACCAAAGGATTACAAATGGATTTAATCAATTGATCTTGTTACCGCCATATTCGAAAATATTTTAAGGTTACCCATAAAATGTATCAGGAACCTCATTGTTGCTATCCCTGCATTTCAGTTGCACATTCAATTTACATTCAATTTGCCTCTTTTCACATTTAGAACTGCCATTGTGCTTGCATTTTTACAGTTATTACACACACGTCTACCTTGGGGACCTCGTTGCTGCTAACTGCATCCCAGTTGCTCATGCTACCTTACTAGATTACTCCTTCATTTGCCTCGTTTGCACATCTAGAATGCCATTTAGAAATTGCCATTTGTACCCGAACAACTATTATCCCACTTTTAACATACACTACACCTAATACTTGTAAACCTTCTGCCTTCCTCTATTTGCACTTCTTGTTAGATACTAACTGCATTCTGTACATGTACTGTTCTACAACAATAAAGTTAAATCTAATCTAATGTAGCTTCTGATGTAGCCTCTTTTGTCAATCAACTCTGATTGTGTTGTGGAAAATTCCCCTTTTTCCTGCCAACATTTTCAAACAACTCAGGAGTTTGTGAATTCAAAAGTAGACTTTATTAAGGTAATAAAGCCGTGCTGATCTGCAGAGCAGATCCCTTAAAAAGTTAAGGGACCACTGCACCGTTTTCTTTCCTTTCCCAAAAAGTTGAAAAGAAAAGTTTTGAGTGAGGAACAGAAGCTTTCAATTTACAGTGGTCTCTTAATTTTAAACCTTCTGTTCCTCACTCAAAACCTTTTTTTGACTTTTTTGGAAAGGATAGAAAATGGTGCAGTGGTCTCTTATTTTTTTCTGGAGCTGTATAAAGCTGGTGTTTGTGTGTGATCACGTGTGTATTTGAGTTTGTGTGTACATGTATGTGTGTGTAAGTTTGTGTATGTTGGTTTCGTTATGCTTGTGTGTTTCTGTGTGTTTTGTCTGAGTGTCTTAATAGAATAGAGTAATAATAAAACATGCATGTGTGTGTATAATATGAAGGATGATGATGTGTAATATTGTGTCTTGGTCTTGTCCATCAGATGTCTGTGATCTCACACTGGACCCAAACACAGTAAACAGAAACCTCTGTCTGAGGAGAACAGAAAGGTGAAGGAGGAGAGAGAAGCAGTCGTATCCTGATCACCCAGATAGATTTGACTACTGGCCACAGGTGTTGTGTAGAGAGGGTCTGTCTGGACGCTGTTACTGGGAGGAAGAGAGGAGTGGGAGATGGGCTGGGATTGGAGTGACATATAAAGGAATCAACAGGAGAGGAAGGGGTGATGACTGTTGTCTTGGACTCAATGACAAGTCCTGGAGTCTGACCTGTAATGATGACCATTACTCTTTCACAATAAGAAGAGAACTTACCTACCTGTCACCTCCTCAGACTCCCACAGAGTAGGAGTGTATCTGGACTGGCCAGCCGGCACTCTGTCCTTCTACAGGGTCTCCTCTGACAGACCTGAATTCAATTGAGAACCTCTGAGACGTTATGTATCGGTACATCTGATGGCGCCAAGTAGCGCCACATACGGTTGTGCTCAAAGTTTGCAGACCCTTGGGGAATTGGGAATATATGTACCATTTGTAAAGAAAAAATGAGTGAGCAGGCAAAACATGTCTTTAATTTCTTATGGGTTCATATTCAACTGTAGGTTATAACAGAATGGCACAATCATACAACAAAACATGGCAACAAAGAAAAAAATGAACTGACCCCTATTCAAAAGTCTGCATACCCTTAGTTCTTAATACTGTGTGTTACCTCCTTTAGCATCAATGACAGCGTGCAGTCTTTTGTAATAGTGGTCTATGAGGCCCCGAATTCTTGCAGGTGGTATAGCTGCCCATTCGTCTTGGCAAAATGCCTCCAGGGCATGCAGTCTTTGGTCATCTTGCATGAACCGCATGTTTGAGATCTCCCCAGAGTGGCTCGATGACATTAAGGTCAGGAGACTGTGATGGCCACTCCAGAACCTTCACCTTTTCTGCTGTAACCACTGGAGGGCCAACTTGGCCTTGTGCTTTGGGTCATTGTCATGCTGGAAAGTCCAAGAGCGTCCCATGTGCAGCTTTTGTGCAGAAGAATGCAAATTGTCTGCCAGTGTTTTCTGATAACATGCTGCATTCATCTTGCCATCAATTTTCACAAGATTGCCCATGCCTTTAGAGCTCACACACCCCCAAAACATCAGTGAGCCACCACCATGCTTCACAGTCGGGGTTGTATTGTGTTCACTATAGGCCTTGTTGACCCCTCTCCAAACATAGCGCTTATGGTTGTGACCATAAAGCTCTATTTTGGTCTCGTCATTCTAAATTACAGTGTGCCAGAAGCTGTGAGGTGTGTCAAGGTGTTGTCGAGCTTCTTGTGGCACAGTAAAGGCTTCTTTCTGGTAACTTGACCATGCAGCTCATTTTTGCTCAGGTATCATCATATTGTGCTCCTTGAAACAACCACACCGTCTTTCTCCAGAGAAGCCTGTATTTCTCCTGAGGTTACCTGTGGGTTTTTCTTTGTATCCTGAACAATTCTTCTGGCAGTTTTGGCTGAGAACATGTTTAGTCTACCTGACCTTGGCTTGGTATCAAGAGATCCTGAATTTTCCACTTCTCTATAAGTGATTGAACAGTACTGACTGGCATTTGCAAAGCTTTGGATATCTTTTTATATCCTTTGCCATCTTTATAAAGTTCCATTACCTTGTTACGCTGGTCTTTTGACAGTTCTTTTCTGCTCAGTATCAAGCCTGCTCAGTGCATCCACGTGAGAGATAACAAACCCATTGACTATTTATACACAGACACACATAGCAATATAAAAAGCCACAGTTGTGTGGGAGATTTACCTTTAATTGCTGTTTTCACCTGTGTGTGTCACCTTGTGTGTCTGTAACAAGGCCAAACATTCAAGGGTATGTAAATTTTCATCTGGGCCATTTGGGTGATTTCTGATATCATTAGGATTTGAAAAGGAGCCAAAGAACTATGTGATAACAAATTTATTCATATGATCATTATCTTTAAATAAAAGACAGGTTTTTTTGCATGATCTGTCATATTTTCAAAATCAATGCCAAAATTTCCCAATTTCTGCCATGGTATGCAAACTTATGAGCACAACTGTACATATACTTAATACTTGTAAATTTTCTGCCCTCCTCTATTTGCACTTTTGGTTAGATGCTAACTGCATTTCATTGTACTGCACTTGTACTGTTCAATGACAATAAAGTTTAATTGAATATAATTTAATTTTGATCACATGAGCATTCCAAATGCTCTGATGTCTTTCTATGTACATTCAATGTACATTACAATATTATTATATTCCATTCATCGGCATATTACAATTATTTTTATAATATTCAATACTTCTACCCATATTGTTCATATTTCCCATTCTATACTCTTTAAAATTGCTGCTAATTTACATTATGTATGTTTTTGCATTATATATTTTTTTATTCTTACATCGTAGATGTCGGGATTTCATTGTTTCATTGTTCGGAATGATACTGTGTTATTTGGTGCAATTGATCAATAAAATTACTTTGCCATCAGCAGTTACATCATCATAAACTTAAAAACTCAAGTACACTAACAATAAGGACATAATCTGTCCTTTAGAAAATATTATTTGTTTTTCAAATATTTATTTTCATTTATTTTCCCTTATTTTTTCTGCTACATTGTCTTAAAATGGAGCCTGGACCAACAAATAAGATTATTTTCACTTTCTGTTCACCTGCTTCCCCACACCACACATTGATAAGTGTTGTATTGTTACCTTCCACTAGATGGCAGCAAACACCTGCTGTAACCACACTACAATCACACAAGTTCTAACTTTTCATCGAAGAGTAGCACTGTTTCTCACATGTACCATTTACAGTTTTTCTTAATCGCTTTGGCTCATTTTTTGATATAGTCTTAACATTCTCTAAACTGTAAGAAGAATCATCACAACTGATTCATGGGACATCACTACTCCATGGCATGTCTGCAAAATGTAGTGACTCACACAAAACATTTACAGTGGATATAAAAAGTCTACACACCCATGTTAAAATGCTAGGTTCTTGTGATGTAAAAGAATGAGACAAAGATAAATCATGTCAGAAATTTTTCCACCTTTAAAGTGACCTATAACGTGAACAATTCAATTGAAAAACAAACTGAAATCTTTGAGGGGGATAAATAAAAAATAAAAAACTCACAATAACCTGGTTGTGCACACCCTTAAACTAATACTTAGTTGAAGCACCTTTTGATTTTATTACAGCACTCAGTCTTTTTGGGTAGGAGTCTATTAGCATGGCACATCTTGACGTGGCAATATTTGCCTACTCTTCTTTACAAAAGCGCTTCAAATCTGTCAGATTGTGAGGACATCTCCTGTGCACAGCCCTCTTCAGATCACCCCAACAGATGTTCAATTGGACTCAGGTCTCGACTCTGGCTGGGCCATTCCAAAACTTTAATCTTCTTCTGGTGAAGCCATGCTTTTGTGTATTTGGATGTGTGCTTTGGGTCGTTGTCGTGCTGAAAGGTGAACTTCCTCTTCAGCTTTCTAACTGACACCTGAAGGTTTTGTGCCAAAATTGCCTGGTATTTGGAACTGTTCATAATTCCCTCCACCCTGACTAAGGTCCCGGTTCCAGCTGAAGAAAAACAGCCCCAAAGCATGATGCTGCCACCACCATGCTTCACTGTGGGTATGATGTTTTTTGGGTGATGTGCAGTTTTGTTTTTGCGCCAAACATGCCTTTTGGAATTATGGCCAAAAAGTTCAACCTTGGTTTCATCAGACCATAACACATTTTCCCACGTGCTTTTGGGGGACTTGATGTTTGTTTTTACAAACTTCAGCTGGGCTTGGATGTTTTTCTTTGTAAGAAAAATCTTCCGTCTTACCACCCTACCCCATAGCCCATTCATATGAAGAATATGGGAGATTGTCACATGTAGCACACAGCCGGTACTTGCCAGAAATTCCTGCAGTTTTTTTAATGTTGCTGTAGGCCTCTTGGAAGCCTTCCTGACCAGTTTTATTCTCGTCTTTTCATCAATTTTGGAGGGACGTCCAGTTCTTAGTAATGTCTCTGTTGTGCCCTATTTTCCCCACTTGATGATGACTGTCTTCACGGTGTTCCATGGTATAATGCTTTGGAAATTCTTTTGTACCCTTCTGCTGACTGATATCTTTCAACAATGAGATCCCTCTGATGCTTTGGAAGCTCTCTGCGGACCATGGCTTTGCTCTGAGATGCAACTAAGAAAATGTCAGGAAAATTCTACTAGAACAGCTGAACTTTATTTCTGATTAATCAGAGTCACTTTAAATGATGGCAGGTGTGTAATGTCTATTTAACATGAGTTTGAATGTGATTGATTAATTCTGAACACTGCCACATCCCCCATTATAAGAGGGTGTGCACACTTATGCAACCAGGTTATTGTAAGGTTTTTATTTTTATCTCTCTCGAAGATTTCAGTTTGTTTTCAGTTGAATTGTTCACATTATAGGTCACATTAAAAGTGGAAAAAGTTCTGACATGATTTATCTTTGTCTCATTCTTTTACATCACAAAAACCTGGCATTTTAACAGGGGTGTATAGACTTTTTATATCCACTGTAATTCATGCTTCAACACCTAGTTTGTTGGCCAGTGCCACTAAAATGAAAAGTTATTTTGTCATTGTGAGCCATACTGGTTAAAATGTTCAGATGTTTCTTCACCATGGCAGTCAACCCTGGAAATGTTTGCTTTATCCAACTATCCATTTTGTTCTACTTTTTTGTTGACACTGACTACTTACTGTACTATACAAGAATGTCAGTTCTGTCTAGCTGAATGCTATGTGTATCACACTGAACTTTTTAGATGACATTTAAAAAAATATACCTGCAACAACAATTAAAAACCTGTAAAAAAACTAAAAATGTACCTCCTCACAGTACGGAACACTACAAGTTCCCATCTTCTTGGTGGACATGCTGTTGCACTTGTTCAGAAACCCTTTCCAAAGGCACCATGCACAACCCATAAGGTAAAATGCAAAATCCGTTTTTGGCCAGCTATGTAAACTCTAACACTGATTGATCCCGCAAAATGTGTTCAATTGGTTATAAATGTGTTCAATTGGCTATTCCTTTATAGGCTACATTTGTTTTCTAACACCTCGTAATATTAGAGGTGTTAGAAAGGAAACTAAACGTAAAGTAATCGTAATACGTTACTGAGTTTGAGTAATCAAGAAGTTACATGACTGATTACAAATGTGGACAGGTAACTTGTAACTGTAACGAATTACATTTAAAACGTAATCTTCCCAATCCTGCCTATATATGACATGTAGAATACAAATCGATCATGGTACAGATATCGTATTCAAATTGTGGTATATTACTGTATATTCCTCATACATATCTTACGGTACATTGTGATTTTCAGGTTTGCATTTACCTTTTTTTTTACCTTTTTAGTAGTTGCTGTATTTTTGTGAATGAAATGCTGTAACAAAAGTTAAGAACTAGTACATATTTACCCGTTTTCCCTATGGAACGCTTGCACAATGCATGACATTGTGGACCTGTTTACATTAGGCTGTACTCTCCGACTAGCCTCTTCTATTGTAATACCCACGAGACTGGCCCAGAATATAACAAGTGTATCTGGATTCTCGGCCTCTGACTAGCATACAACTCTGGTTTCTCTTCAATCACGCACAGGTTTTTCACCTTTTATTAAAGACTTCCGTGGAGAGCAACGCTTATGAGGTCAACGAATTTTTGGACGGGCTTTGCTCCCGGCAGAGCCCCACACCTTGTTTAAAGAGAAATTGGCACGGTTAATGACATGGTCCACAAGGGTGGCTCTCATTTATGAATGAAGTTAAGTATATAATTAATTAGATATTTATTTATGTAGGTATTTATTGTTTTTTATTGTTTGTCTTGTGTGCGCAGTGCAAATGCAATGGGGGGTCGGACTTTTAGTGACATGTTCTTATTGGCCCTCAATGCCAAGAAAACCAAGGAGCTCATTGTGGATTACAGGAAGTCTAAAGGCTGCTGTCACGCTACAATTCTCATCAATGGCACTGAGTTGGAGCGTGTCCAGCTTCAAATTCCTGGGTGTCTACATCTCCAAGGACCTCTCCTGGACCCACAACACCTCCGCCCTGGTTTAAAAAGGCACGGCAGTGCCTGTACTTTTTAAGGAGGCTGAAGAAGGCCCACCTGTCTTCCATGATCCTTGTGAACTTTTACCGCTGTACAATCAAGAGCATTCTGACTAACTGTGCCACAGTGGGGTTTGGCGGTTGCTCTGTAGCCAACTGGAAGGTACTGCAACGGGTGGTGAAAAACTGCCCAGCACATCACTGGTACCCAGCTCCCAGCCATCGCAGACCTCCAGCGGTGTCTACACAGGATGTGGCATCATCAGGGATCCTAGATATCCATGCCACACGTTTGAGTATGGCAAGCGATCGTTTCAGTCAACACATCTTCAAGTGCTCAAACCGCACATCTTCCCCTACCTTTTTGCTATTTTAAGACAATAAACATTTACAATGTTCTGTCTCAAATCGGTCAATCAAACGAAACAAT
>JACXGI010006674.1:26613-41021 GCA_016801175.1 Esox masquinongy
ACCCCAAGGAGCAAACAACAGTAGTGTTGAATTTCAGTGGCTAGGAAAAACTCCCTAAGAAGGCCGAAATTTAGGAAGAAACCTAGAGAGGACCCAGGCTCAGAGGGGTGACCAGTCCTCTTCTGGCTGTACCGGGTAAACATATTAAGAGTACAATTGTAATAATTAATAAGTGCATGTAATAATTAATAAGTGCAGATCATTGTGCATTGTGCTGATCACACCTCTCACTCGTTCCCCAACTGTCATAAAATGTGTTTTTCTACCATGCCGTACTTCAAAACTATGAATGAAACAAATAGCTCTGCTTTGTATTTTATTACTTCTTAAGATAATTAAAGTTTTTAAACAAATAGTCTTTATTTCTGTGTAGAATATTGGTGTATTTCTTTAAAACATTTCCTAATTATATCGGTGATGAAATTGCAACTAGAAATATTTAGCTTTTAAATTCGTTACAAGTTATGTTAGGAGAACGTTGTAAACATTGTGTGTACTGTCGTTTAGAAAACGATTTTCGAGAATAGCATTTTCAGCGTTCCAGCTCCCCCATGGGTTTGGAATAGTGCAATCACAGTTTGACACAATCTACCTGATCTACTGACCGCAGTAAGAAAACATTGTAATTAGATGAGTGACGTGTACATGGTTCTCTTTCTTCATGGTTAGTAGCTAAGTTAACAGGAGGAGGTTCATTAAGTTTCTGTTGTTGGACGATCAGCTGTCACATCAATCCAATGGCTTTGGTGGTCTGTGTTTAGTCAACTATTTACACACACACACACACACACACACACATTGTATATTTAACACAATCTTGAATGATCTGTTTTAAAACACCTTTATTTATTCTGTCAGATGTGGAACATCGTCATTAATTTACATAAGCAGGAAAGTTTTGTCAAGAATTAAATAAATAAACATTCTACAGACATCAATGTTTCCAAGCACCAATGATAAACAATAACAACCAGATGAATGATTTCTAAATGAGAAGGTTTTACAGACCAGTGTGGTGATTCATTCTGTTCATTAATGATTAGATAATACAGGTTACATCTTCAGTGGTGTTTAATCAGGAATATTTTTACTATCATATGATATACAGCTCTGGAAAAAAATAAGAGACAACTGCGCTTTTTATTTCCTTTCCAAAAAAAATCAAAAAGGAAGGTTTTGAATGAGGAACAGAAGGGTTAAAATTAAGAGACCACTGCAAATTGAACGCTTCTGTTCCTCACTCAAAACTTTCCTTTTCAACTTTTTTGGAAACGAAAGAAAAAAGTGCAGTGGTCTCTTATTTTTTTTCCGGAGCCTTATTTACTCAATACTAGAGAGTTTTTGTCAGTGTGTTACTACAGTGTGTCTTACTGAACATGACCATGATTAGAGTGAAACATCATGTTGTGTTTGACACAGAGACCATCTGACACAGAGACACTGAGGAGTCAGAATAAACCCTAAACCCTGGATAGAGGGGCTGAGTGAATGTGGTGTTGAATGTGTACAGGTGGGTCAGTGTGTCAGAGGAGACCCTGTAGAAGGACAGAGTGCCGGCTGGCCAGTCCAGATACACTCCTACTCTGTGGGAGCCAGAGGAGGTTATAGGCATTTCAGTTGTCTTATTATTGTGACAGGCATAGTAAATGTTTCCAACACAGTCCAGACTCCAGGATTTGTCATTGAATCCAAGACAACAGTCAAGACCCCCTCCTCTCCTGTTGATTCCTTTATATGTCACTCCTATCCAAGACCCTCTCCCACTCCACTCTACCTCCCAGTAACAGCGTCCAGACAGACCCTCTCTACACAACACCTGTGGCCAGGAGTCAAATCTCTCTGCGTGATCAGGATATGGCTGCTCCTCTCTCGTCACATTTCTGTTCGCCTCAGACAGAGAGAGGTTTCTGTTTACTGTGTTTAGGTCCAGAGTGAGATCACAGGCATCTGATGGATGAGACCAAGACACAATCATTTATATACACACACATGCATGTTTTATTTCTATATTGTCATGTACTGGTTATTAAAACATTCAGACAAAACACACTGAAACACACACACAAGCATAATGAAACAAACATGCACAAACTTAGAGACACAGACATGTACACCCCCCCACCCCACCCACACACACACACACTTGTGAACACACACCCCAGCTGGATGTGTTCTGTATAATAACTCACTTACATTTCTTCAGTCCTGATTTCAGCCTCCACTCTCCACCATGACCCATACTGTGGAAGAAGCAGAGGAGCAGACTGTCATTCAGTGATTGTCATTGTCTTACACACACACACACACCTGCAAAACACACACACACACACACACCACTCTAAGGTTGGACAAAAAATCAAGTTATGATCTAAACTGTGATATAGACATGGGCAATATTTTAATAACAAACTTTGGTGAATTCTAAAATGTTAATGAGATGCACGTCAACAGGCATCGTCCGTCAGTCATCAGTGTATTTAATGTGGGTGGTCCATTTATATTGTAATATGCCAGTGATGGTCAGGGCTAATAATGGACAATCTGAGTCTTTTCAGTGAGCCGATTCTTCTGGCTCCGTTCACCTGAATGAGCCGGCTCATTTGGCTCCTGAACGACTTTTCATATAAAATACTTAAAAATAACCCCAGAACAATGAAACAACTGCACATTTCCAATATAAAGGCTAAAAATTAGGCTAAATGTATGTTAGAAGTGAAATTCAACACTACTGTTGTTTGCTCCTTGGGGTTTTAAGGCCGGGTGTTTTGTAAAAGCACTTTGTGACAACTGCTGATGATAGGTATCACGACTGAGTTTTTGGCAGTTTTCTGCCAACACCAAACTTCAGTGATGTAACTTCAGTGATGTAGACCAACTCCAAATGGGAAACAGATATTTCATTCTGGTATATGGGGTAGGGGAATGACCCTGATAAATATAAAAGATTCCCGGAAGCTCGTTTCAAACTACAATACCGCGTGACCAATGACGTTCGAAGCTTCGGATGTCACAGGACCACCTTTGAGTTCCAAGCGGGCCCAACAGGTGTCGTTTTTGGAATGGCTGTTTTGAAACTGACTTCATAAAAGGTAAATGAAATCTGGTCACTTCGAGGGTTGTCAGTAGGAGTTTGAGACACGAATGTGAATGGAAATTAGAGAGAGTCATAGAGCTTGTTATTTGATAGTAGTCATAGAACATTATTTTGAGAGTTGTACCAGAGAATAATTTAGCGTCGGTTAGCTATTATTTGAGAAATAAGTAAGTAATTTGAGAAATGGACAAGATAATTATATGTGTTACTTAGCTACGTTCTTGGAAAGGGTAATAGGATTGTGTATTAGAGAGCAATGGAGAATGTGTGTATGACAGTGTTCCTTTTGTCAACAAAAATAGTGACGAAAATATTCGTTAAATACCTATTTTTCGGTGACTGTTGACGAGACGATAACTGACTAAATAGAAATAGAAAAAACTAAAAATTATTTGGATTTTGGTTGACAAAAATGAGACTAGACGAAATGATCTTTGTGACAGTAGTCTCATTTAATTACCATAGTTGGAAAGGTGGAATTTGGAAAGAGGTTCTCTGTAGTTTTTTTCAAGATACGCTCTCAGATGTCATCAAAAGACTTCTGAAAGCGCATCATCCCGATATAGATGCACAAGCAAAGACTGTGGTGTGGTGACTGGAGACATGGCTATAAACTATTTTGTTAACTATCAAAATGTTTTTGAATCTTCTCTTCCCTTGTTCTTACATTTGCTTCAAACTGATATTTCCATCCATGTGAATTAAACTGCACGAAAAATGACGCGTGTGCAGTACACATTTTACACTGTCTTATTACATTTCGGACATTTCACCCTTTCAAAATGTGCACAACGCTAAGCTTACAATTTTAATTAACAGCCTAGGCCTATATTGTAGGCAATATCAACGTTGTAAGTGAAACATTATGATGTCCCATTAGCCTTCTTTGACATGGGGATATGTTTAGGCTACTATAGGTTAATGAGGCAATAACTGTGAGTGGACTAAAATAGCTTAATAATTATTCAAATTATATAAATGTGACTAAAACTGAAAGAAATTTTAGTATAATATCACATAATCATTGACGTCCGAAGTTTCGTTTGACCAGTTCATTTCAACCCGAAACACATCACCCCACAGTGCACAAATGATCAAATTCTGACGTAACACATCTAATACTGTGGTGCAACCATATTACTCCAGACTGCTGTTCACTTGGTCACTGGTTTGATTCTTCCTGATGTGGTTAATATGATTTTGTTTTAAATGCAGAAATTCCCCTCCAGAAATTCCTGTTTTATTGAGGTTACCCTTTTCAATGGTCTTCATTATTAATGTATCCTTACCATTACTTTGAATACACCGCTCTGGGCTAAATACAATTGGTCTCAATCAAACATGTCATATTTCATTTTGTCCAGCAGATGTCCCTGCTGTGCACTGTTTTGGAAAGCTTTGAGCAATGAAGTGTTTTTTTGAAACAAGCAATGGTTCAGTAAAGGTTCAGAAAGCCTCGGTTTCCCATCACTAATGTTAGGCCCCTCAAAATAAGGCCCTTGCAATATGTTGTACTGCTTTAAATCATTTTGAAGACAGTATATAAACTTATAATCAAATTTGTCCAAAGGACCAATATCTGATAAATGAAACACCCATGTTTGTGTCTCTAAAAAAATCGAAGGCTATGTGGTGGTGTGCAGGGACAGGGGAATAGGGGAAGTTGTGCCACCTTTGGGAAACAAGGACTTCAGTAGATTGGTAGGTAAGGGTGCTAAGCAGGAATACACTGTTGTTGAGGTTTGGGAGAGACAGTATTTGTCCAGGTCCATATTTGGGCGAACGTGTCAGAGGATGATCAAAAGGGAAAGGATAGAACTAGAGTGGAGCAGCCTGGTGATGGACAGGAGGGAGGACGTCAACGATGCTCTGAATGCTCCGTTTACTATGACTGAGGTAAAGAGAGTCTTAGATAAGGCAGGTTTAACATCACCAGGAAAAGACCAGGTGTGTAATAGTATGTTGTCCCCTTTTAGTGATGAGGCGCTGGACACGGTTCTGGGTCTGTATAATAGAGTGGGAGGAGGGGAAACTACCGGGATCCTGCAAGGAGGCAGTGGTGGTGCCCGTCTGGAAGACAGGGAAGGACCCAAACAACACAACTAGATACAGGACAATAGCATTAATGTCACGTGTGTAAGATTATGGAACGTATGATTGTTGATAGGTTGGTGTAATTCATGGAGAGCCAGGGGTTGTTAGTGCCATATCAGAGTGGTTTCAGGAAGGGGAGGGGTACTATGGACCCTATGCTCTGTTTAGAAGAAAAGGTCAGGAAGGGGAGGGGTACTATGTGGGAGCACATTTAGCAGACCTACATTGCCGGGCGGAGGCAGAGCAAGAGCAGGAGGGGTGTCAAATTTTGGGTTTCCCTCCCGGTCTTCTGTGGTCCACTGGTGTGTGGTATATTGCATGACAACTGTACTGTGAGGGATATGATTTACAGCATGTCATTGTCTTATTGCATAATGAAGTGCCGTCCTTTGAGTTTGGAGGCATTTGGTTTCATCTGAGCAGATAACATATTTCTGTAGACTTCAGAATTCATTGTTCTAATTCTGTCTGCAGTCACATCATCAATGAAGACAAGTGAGCCTGTTCCACTGTCAGCCATACAGGCCCAAGCCATAACACCCCCTCCACCATGTTTCACGGATGAGGTGGTATGCTTTGGATCATGGGCATTTCTTTTTGCCCCCACACTTTCCTCTTTCCATCACTCTGGTACATGTTATCTTTGTCTCATCCATCCACAATACTTTTTCCAAAACTGTTGGGGCTCTTTTAGGTGCTGTTTTCTCTCCTTTCTGTTCTTCTGGTTCATCAGTGGTTTCCCTCTTGTAGTGTACCCTGTGTAGTCCTGCTGGTGTAGTCTTCTACGTATTGTATGATAAACTTTGACACATCTACACCTGCATCCAGGAGAGTGTTTTTGATCTGTTGGGCTGTTGCCAGGGGGTTTCCTTCACCATGGAGAGTATTCTTCGGTCATCCACTATAGTGGTCTTCCATGATCTACCGGGTCTTTTGACATAATTGAGTTCACTGGTTGTTTTTTTTCTTGTGAATGATGAACCAATCTGTTGACTTTGGTTTTTTCAATGTTCCTGATTGATTGATTTTCATTTCTGATCCTTATGAAGGCCAGCTTCCTTTGCATTGACACTGCTGTCTTCTGTGATTGCAAATCCACCAAATAGAACCCTTTAGGAAGTAGGTAGAGAGGAAAAATTCTCTTGGCACAATAACAAGTTTATTACTAGCAAGGAGAGAGGAATCATAGTTACAAAGTGAACAGTGACAATTCCTGAAGGTAGCACAGAGACCCATCAATAGTTATACAGCAAAGGGGCATGGTGAGATACAGCACAGATGTCTAATGTCAACAATACACGTTCCCTGCCTAAGTGTTACTCAAAAGGGAAGATTGACCCTCCTTTTCCCGGGACTCTAAAGGAACATTGTAAATAACCCTTTCAAGACAGCTGGCCACATATCTATAGAACAAAGAACAGATACTCAGATGGCTTTATCAGCATCAACAAATGGTCAGAGGACCTAGTGATCCACTGATACCATTCAAACATGTGTGCATCAAATCAATAAGCTTCAGGCTGCCACAAACAATACTCTTAAACAGCATGATCATGTACAGTATGATATCATCACCCCAATATTTAGGGAACGGAAACGAGTGTGAAATGTCTGGGTCCTCGTTGGCATGAGTCTGGAACATTATGTGTGTTGCAAACTTAGAAGCGCATGTCTTTAAGCAGGACAATATCATACAACAAGCAAACAAAAAGGCAGTAGCAGCAAATACAGTAACCAACATCTTAAATCTTGCCATTCTACGTTAACATTCCACTTACAAATGCCCCTCCACAGGCATGTCCAAGATAGATAATTCCAGTTGACTTATATATACTGACAGTTGTCAGATGGCTTCATCAGCATCAACATGATCAGAGGACCCATTGCTCCACTGATACCATTCAGAGGTGTGTGTCACAAACAAAGAAAGACCAGTTCCCCTCTCCCACACTTAGGGCACTTACAGCACCTCTGGCCTTCCTCTTCTTCTCTAAACACAAGGACTCAATACTTTTCCATTAAGCCCAATACTTCAACTGGTAATTCCTTATTCCCCTTTACATTTGTAGAATTCATTAATACATCAGTACAGTAAAGTTCCACAACACTGTGGGAGAGGGGATTCAGTCGTTGTTTATCTTTATTTGTGGCACACTTTGAAAGTTACTATTAGAACATTGGGTCCTCTGTCAAACTGTTAAAGCCATCAGGGTATCTATTCTTTGTTCTGAAGGTATGTCGCCCATCTAAGTTAAAAAAACGTCCCTTAATGTCTCTTAAGTCTCCTGGGAAAATGAGGGGCAGCCTATACTTTGGGTAAAACTAAGGAATGATAGAACAAAAGGCAACATGTGTTGTTGACATAAGACAGCTGTGCAGTATCTTACCAGACCCTTTTCCTGTATGAGTAATGATCTGAGATTTTTCAATGGTTACCTTGATACTGCTATCTCTCTACCCAACAAATGCGGGTGATGTGAAAGTCCAAACAGGTATAAAGCATTTTCTTATTAATTGTATGATGTAAAAGTATTTACAATTCAAAATAGTCAGTTCTGCAAATAGGTAAATATGAGCCATCACTCCTACCATTGCATTAAATAATTGCTTCAATGTTTCCATTCATGGTGACCAACAAATACCTAAGTGAAAGTCACAACTCCACTAAAGTTTGCTTCCAATCCAATTTCCCCAGTGTGTTTTGTCTTTTCCATTCAATTGTACAGTTACCACACATGACTGTGTTTACTAGTGGCGTAGACATAGTTGTTAAATTCCATAACTATCATCCGAAATTGGAATACCAAATGTAGTTTTTTTCCTATTTTTGGAAACTAACTGACCACAAACTTCAGAGCAAGACAACTGTACATTCTGAGGGTGTGTACACTATACTGCTTTGCTATGTGTTAACAGTTAACAACCAAAGCAAAGCATCATTGTAAGCATTCAGAATGATTGTATAGACAAGATCATCTACCTCTGGAATTAAATAAAACAACTGGATATACTATTTCAGTTAAGGGTGCTCTAAGTCTAAGTAACAATTTCATTTGTTAACAGAATGTGGGTAATCATTTTTGTAACCTGGGAGTAGTAAATCAGTTATTAGTCATGCACAAACATATTAAACAGAATATTTTCAAAATGATATGCAGTAGAGCATGCTGGGAAATATGATGGTGAATGGGGTGGTGGTTTAAAATGGTAGGCATCAGCTTCGACCCCATGTTTTAAGGTAAAATTAGGTCCTCAAAATAATTTGCGACACGTGGTATTGTGTTTCAAATTTGTTTCAAGATAGCACATTAATTCAAATGCAAATTGTGCAAAGTCTATAAGACAAAATTTTGAGTTGTATAATTGTATCTCTCTGTGTGTGCGTGATCAGGTTTGTAAATGTGTAAAAAATCTCCAAATCTGTATTCAGATTTACAAGTGTATTGAGATCTGTACATGTGTAGACAAATCTGTAAATTCGTACATTGATCTGTAAATGTCTAGACAAATCTGTGAATGCATACATAGAGCTGTACATGTATAGACACCTGTAAATGCATAAATAGATATTAATGACTAAAAAGTATTTTGCTCCAAGAGCTGGAAATACAGACATGTCACTCAGGTGGGCCTCTCAATTGGCTGTCTTTTTACATGTGACTTTTGCTACACTTCTGCTGTGGAAGAGATCTGCAAATGTGTATAGTGTTTTGCATATGCGTGAGATTTGTGTGTGCCTCAGTAGCGATACCGCCTACATACATCCACAAGCAAATATAACCCACGACAGGACTTACTATAGTGAAAATGTAAATAGGTGATTGAGTGTATTTTTTTGTATAGAAACAATTTTCAAATTGATTTACCAGAAAATTCAGTACACTGTGATATATACAAACATTAGTACAGGTAGGTAGTTCTCTGTTAGACACATATTACATAATGCAAAACAACATGACATCTTTATAACACATTACTGATTACTGACAGAGAAAACATCTGCAGGACATACTTGAGTTTCTCCAGTCTCCAGTGTGGATCCTCCAGTCCAGCAGAGAGCAGTCTGACTCCCAAGTCTCCAGGGTGATTGTAGCTCAGATCCAGCTCTTTCAGGTGTGAGCGGATTGACTTCAGAACTGAGTTCAGAGTGGCACAGCCTTCCTTTGTGATCAGAGAGCCTGACAGCCTGCACAGAGTTGATCATGATTACACAAACAACTTACATTAACAAAGTCTCTGCACTTTCAAAAGTTGATGGACAAACAAGGTTTTTTTCTCTTGAAAGGCATGACTTTCTGCATAACTGTGTTATGTAAAAAAATATTAAATATTTTAGTCACTAAGCAGTTCAAAATAGTGACATTTGGTCAGAAAAAATAGAATAATTTGATGTTACGAGTTCAGTCAGAATGGCGGGGGGGGGGGGTTGCATCCCAGATAATCATTTATTTTTAAACTGTGCATCTATAGTAATGTTTAGGATAAAGTGTCACAGCATACATGAAATGAAACAAATTATTTGGACATTAATTGATAGTGTCTCATGTCACTGCCTGTAACTCATGTCCCCAACACTACCTATTTGACCAACCTGTTGTAGAATGTACATAAACTGGTGAATTAGGTGTCAAGTAGAGGTCAGTGAGTGAAAGCAACCAGGCATCCAAGCCCATGCTAATTAAATCTCAATTGAAAAGAGGCCAGGCATTCAAAGAAAATTATTTACAAAAAAGAAAATATACAGGAGTCAATTATTTGCCTTCTGGTAGAATATGGGCATGAGGAACTTAACACAACACGTAAGTGCTAACTAACTCTAAACAAAGAACATGATGCCTGTTACTGATGGGCCCCTCACATCCTATCCATACCTCCTGATAGGAGTTGTCCATGTGACTGTCATAGACTCTGTGAATAGGCCCATGGACCATAGGTTGGAACATATCATACCAGGGTATTTTGTGGGATAAACCTTTCTTATTGGAGGCTATTGGACTGTGTAATGGTTGGCTATGACCACTGACCGCCTCCTATGTGTCCTGGCATAAAAGACTGTTAACTTTATAATTATTGGAGAACATGTAAGAACTATGGAAGATCAACATCTTGGACTCATGCTAAATAAATAAAGATTCTCCCCTGACTACCGGTTCCATTAATTTTGTTCATGGATCAAATGTGGACAAAATCTAACACTTCCAAAATGAAAGATTAATAAACTGGCGTAGGTCAAACTCTGTCTAGCCTCAGACAACTGTTCAGTTAAATGTCAAGAAGAATATCTATTATAGGGCTTTCAGTATCCTGACCAGAAGAGCTATAAGTGTCTAGAGATGGGGTTGTGCAATCGGATAAAGCTAAAGAAGTGTACATTTTTCAAAATGTATTATGAATTAGGGAAGGTGTTTGCAATAGGGATATACAGTACAGTGCAAAAGTCTTAGGCACCTGAAAGTTGAACTAAATCCATTTATTTGGGTAGTAGGTGTTTATTTGTAAAATGTACACTACTGTTCAAAAGACATGTCACTTAGACATGTCCTTGTTTTCTATGAAACCATACAAGGAATTAGGAAATATTACGACAAGGTTAGAAATAATGATTTTTAATTGCAAAATGTAATAGTGTCCTATCATACTTTGCTTTCATCAAAGAATTTGCAGCAATTGCAGCCTTTCAGACCTTTGGCATTCTAGTTGTCAATTTGCTGCGGTAATCTGATGAGATTACACCACATGCTTCATGAAGCACCTCACACAAGTTGGATTGGGCACTTCCTACGTACCCTACGGTGAAGCTGCTCCCACAACAGCTAAATAGTGTTGAGATCCGGTGAATGCAGTGGCCAATTCATTATAGACAGAATACCAGCTGACTGCTTCTTCCATAAATAAGTATTGCATAGTATGGAGCTGTGCTTTTGGGTCTGTCCTGTTGTAGGAGGAAATTGGCTCCAATTAAGCATCGTCCACAGAGTATGGCAAGGTGTTCGCAAAATGGAGTGATAGCCTTCCTTCTTCAAGATCCCTTGTACCCTGTACAAATCTCCCACTTTACCACCAACAAAGCAACCCCAGACAAACACATTGCCTCCACCATGCTTCACAGATGTAGTCAAGCACACAGAATTAGGCAAAGATGGTACCCCAACCCCCACCACCCCGCGTGTCGACTTCCTGCTACAAGTCGACATCGCGCTCCAGACGATCCACCCTGCGCCAACAGACGCCCAGAAGATCTCTTCGCTCGTCTCCTGCCTGTCCGGGAAAGCCCTGGAGTGGGCTACCGCCGTATGGAACATCGAGGGACCCACCCAGGGCAGCTACGCCGACTTCATCCGCCGCTTCCGAGCCTGTTTGACCATCCACACGAAGGGAGAGAGGCGGGTGAGCGGCTATTCCATCTATGGCAGGGGACGAGATCGGCGCAGGACTTCGCACTGGAGTTCCAGACCCTGGCAGCGGGATCTGGGTGGAACGAGCGGGTTCTCATTGACCACTACCGATGTAGCCTTCGCGAGGACGTCCGGAGGGAGTTGGCATGTCGGGACGTGACCCTCTCCTTGGACCAGCTGGTAGACCTATCCATCCGTCTCGACAACCTGCTGGCTGCCCGAGGACGTCCCGGAAGAGGCCCGCCCGTTCCGCCCCACCAACCAGACACCGCCGTCCCCATGGACCTGGGGGCGGCCGCGCTCCCGAGCAGAGGTCGGGGAGGACAGGTGTGGGGTGCCTCCAAAAGGAGACGAGGCCGTTCCACCGCACCACGCCACACCTCCTTCCCCGAGTCGAGAGGCGACAGGCACGGCACTTCCGCGTCAGCCCAGGTAGCACATGCTACCGTTCACCACTTGCCTCTCCCCTCGCTCTGTGCACTGTCCCTATTGAGTTTCCCGGTTTTCCGTTGCTTTCCCAGTGTAAGGCGCTGGGAGATTCAGGCGCAGCTGGGAATTTTATGGATAAGTCCTTCGCCCTACGCTCACGCATTCCCCTTCGAGTCCTTACCACCCCCCTACCCGTGAGAGCTTTGGACAACCGGCCACTAGGGTCAGGTCTGGTCACCCAATGCACTATCCCTCTCCTTATGGTTACCGGCGGCCAACATAGTGAAACCCTCTCCTTCCACATTATCGACTCTCCCACGTTCCCTGTCGTTTTAGGTTTCCCCTGGTTGTCCCTACATGACCCCAACATTTCCTAGTCTAGGCAGGGTCTTTCAGGGTGGTCGCGGAAGTGTCAAGGTAGGTGTTTGGGTGTTTCCATTTGTTCGACCACGGTGGAAAGTCCAGACAGTGCTCCCGCAGTGCCAATTCCCCCCGAATACAGGGACTTGGCTGTGGTTTTTTCCAAGGTGAAGGCTACTGTTTTACCGCCGCGCAGGCCGGGTGGGAGTGGAACGCGGACATCGCTAGAGCGTAGCGTGACGAGCCCTCTCCGCCCGCCTGCCCTGAGGGTCGTTCGTATGTGCCGGCGTCTGTCCGCGACCGACTCATCTACTGGGCGCATACATCTCCCTCCTCCGGTCATCCTGGTATCGGGCCAACGGTACGTGCCCTGGCCGGTAAATACTGGTGGCCCACTTTAGCCAAGGACGTGAGGGTGTACGTCTCTTCCTGCTCGGTGTGCGCCCAGAGTAAGGCACCCCGACACCTACCTATGGGTAAGTTGCACCCCTTGCCCATTCCACAACGACCATGGTCCCACCTATCAGTTGATTTTCTCACTGATCTCCCCCTTCGCAGGGCCATACCACCATCCTGGTCGTTGTGGATCGGTTCTCTAAGTCCTGCCGCCTCTTGCCTCTGCCCGGTCTTCCCACTGCCCTACAGACCGCGGACGCCCTGTTTAGACACGTCTTCCGGCACTATGGGGTGCCCGAGGACATTGTGTCTGACCGGGGTCCCCAGTTCACGTCCAGAGTGTGGAAAGCCTTTATGCAGCATCAGGGGGTCTCGGTCAGCCTGATCTCGGGCTACCATCCCCAATCTTCCTGCCTTGGGCGGAATACGCATTGAACTCTCTGCACCACTCCTCCACGGGTATATCACCTTTCCAGTGTGTGCTGGGATACCAGCCGGTCTTGGCACCCTGGACGCCGAGCCAGACCGGTACCCCTGCGGTGGATGATTGGTTCCGGCGGGCAGCGGGCACGTGGGAGGCTGTGCAGGCTCGCCTCCGGCTCGCTGTCCACCACCAAAAGACCTTCGCAGATCGCCACTGCAGGGAGGCCCCAGAATACCGTCCAGGCGACCGGGTCTGGCTCTCGACCAAGGACCTGCCCCTCCGCCTGCCCTGCCGGAAGCTGGGCCCGCGGTTTGTGGGGCCTTTTAAAGTCCTGAGGAGAGTCAACGAGGTGACATATCGTTTACGCCTTCCCCCCGACAATCGTATTAACCCCTCGTTTCATGTGTCTCTCCTCAGGCCGCTGGTGGCTGGTCCCCTTCAGGGGTGTGAGGTGCGGGAAGTCCTCCCCCCTCCTCTGGACATCGATTGGGCCCCGGTGTACTCCGTCCGCTCCATCATAGACTCGAGGTGGGGGGCCTCCAGTACCTCGTGGAGTGGGAGGGGTACGGCCCGGAGGAACGGAGCTGGGTTCCGGTGAGGGACATCCTGGATCCCGCCCTCCTACGTGACTTCCATCGCCGTCGTCCGGATCGCCCTGCTCCACGTCCCCCGGGTCGGCCCCAGGGCCGGTGTCGTCGCGCGGCTAGGGCCACGCGTCAGAGGGGGGGTACTGTGACAACTGCGCCCTCTGCTGCCTCTCCTCCCCCTGCAGCAGGCGGGCTCCAGCGTTCGACGTCACCGGCCTTCTGACACCACCGCCCATCTCATTTATGCATTTCACCTGTGTCTTGTTTAGCGCACCTGGTTCTCATCCTCATGATTCCCCCCAGTATATATGTTCCCTCTGCTTCCCCTGTCTTTGTGTGTTATTGTCTCTCTGATGAAGAGCATAGTTACGCTTCGTTGTTCGTTTCTCTTATTAAACATATTTATACGTACCGCCTTCGTTCTCCTGCACCTCCTTCCGCTAGAAGACGTGACAGTAACCCATTTCCTTGACAAAACTGTGTGTGGTGGCTCTTGATGCACTGACTCCAGCCTTAGTCCAGTAATTGTGGAGCTCCCCCAAGTTCTTGAATCGGCTTTGCTTGACAATTCTCTCAAGGCTGCGGTCATCCCTGTAGCTTGTGCACCTTTTCCTACTACACTTTTCCCT